>CM075192.1:6521407-6776407 GCA_037577475.1 Chaunax sp. Z400 | reverse complement strand
AAGACTCAAGTCAAAGTCAAAGTTCTCATTCGGTTCTTTTTTTTCATTTTCTATCAAGAACACTATAAGTAAACAAGGCTCTGGATCTAACAGACAGGTTTTGGCATTTGACAGTTTTGACACTTCACCTTCTTCACCACCCACTGAAAGTGGGTGGTGAAGAAGGTATCCACCTTGAACATTCATTCCAGCAATACACATTACCAATGTGAAACCAACTACAGCACTACTGTTGGTACATAAGGGAGAAAAAGACTGATCTGTTTCAGATTACAAATTATACTTTAATGCAAGCATAGTACAAAATAATGCTGTGATAAATGAGTCCATGGAAAAACACTGTTTAGTGAAGTTTATTCTGGTTGGTTAGAAAGTGCATTTCAAATGTTATCAATGTTATGGTTTTGTATGGCTGTGGCTCCAACTAACATGAGACCCATAAACTACCATTTAAGATAAAGACCCCCTAAAGTGCTTTTTTTAAAGGGTTTTTTTGGGGGGGGGCATCTTATGCCTTTAATGTATAGGACAGCCGAAGACGTGTGGGAGAGAGAGTGGGGGTAAGACATGCGGCAAATGGCCACGAGTCGGAATCGAACCTGTGTCGACCGCTAGAGGATTGTAGCCTCGGTACATGGGGCGCACACTCTAACCACTGCACCCCCTAAAGTGCTCTTTTTTTCCTCAAATGTCTAAAAATATGTATATATTATATAATCCTAGCTCATTTACTGATAATACTTTTCATTACTGTTTCACAGTAAGGCACCAGACAAACCAACATAAATGAACTATCAGTGACAAACTCTTGCACAGCCTCACATCTCCTGGTGACAGACAAAAAGTTGCACTTGAACACACCGCAAAGACTGTAGCTGACGGCCACCTAGCTCACGTGTTCTGAGCCTGTGTAAAGAGGAGGTAACTCTCCATACCAGCAGGTAGCAGTAGCCTGTATTCATCAGTCAGAAAGGGAAACCAGATGACCTAGGACTGTAGATATACATACTATTATGACAAAGCAGTGTTTTCCTAACTTTTTTAACACCACTCTATCTCACCACTTAGATGCAGCCATGCTTCTACGTGAAGCCATTGATTGTCAAGCTGAGGTACACATACCCCTTGGGCAACATGGATCAATCTGGGGGGTATGCAAAATAAATCTGTAGTTATAATTTTTATAATCATTTTGGTAAATGAGTGCATGCAGGGGCACAAGAAGGCATTTTGGGTGGGGTGCTACCATGCAAAGGCCACAGCTGTAACCATGAATCGCTGAATTTAAGTTGCTATTTTCCTTCTATTTGCCGCAGAGAATGATTCGATTTATGATGGTGGAAGTATTCTCTCACTTTGGCTCATGCAATCTGGCTGTCTTTTCACCCTCTCTCATCTATATTTGTCATACTCGTGCACAGAAGGCTGCCAGCACACACACATGGTGGCGACAGTGTTGGCGCCCAGGATAATGTCTGACAACCTGACTGAAATACTGAATGAAACGGTGAAAGTGGTGAGCTTTGTTAACAAAAGGTCCATGTCTTTTTTTCCATACTTATGCGACGAAATAGGCAGAAATCATTTAGAACTTATAACCCACACTGATATGAAAATGATGAAAATCCTAATGAGAGTATCTTGACTTATTACAGTTATGTCTGATTCTTTCAGTGTGGGTTAAGAAGATGCAGCTGTCAGTTGATGTTTTGAAATCGTTGAACTGAAGAGAAGCTTAAAAAAAAAGTCAGGGAGTCTGTCTTTAAACTGATTTCTGAATATCATAGAATGAACACTAATGAAGCTGGATTTACTAGATCTTTTCCCTTGTTTGGTGATGCTCAGATGCAGAGCTGAAATGATTCTTTTTTTTTTTTTACTGGTTACTTGCTGCCTCCTCTGGATCGAGGCACAGTATCCTCCTCCAGCATCTTCAGAGTCTGCCGGACTCCCTTCTCCACCTTGCGAAAGTGCAGTCTCTTCCAGAGACTCTGCTGCTGCTGACGCCCCCACTCCAGGTCCCTGAGGAACACCTGCACAGAGTGGGACTACTGTAAGTGACTGACAATGGAGATCATCTGGGAATATTTACGTGATACCAGCTTTGTTGGCACAAGTGTCCCAATTTGTATTCAGTAAATCTCCTTAATTAATTGAACACAAGTCTCCACTTCACTCAAAAAGAAGTAGATGAACTAAAAGCTCACTGTAGCAAACTCTCAAGTGGTTGTGATTCAAATACAAGAGATAAACGCAAACTGGCTGAATCTCTGCTGGTCCTGGATACTAAAGCCAACTACTAAGAAGGCCAATGCAGGCATAACAACACAGTGGTAGATGGCATCCCTGAGTCCCCAAATGAGAAATGGAGTGACTCTGAGGAGAAAGTAAAACGGTTGATCCAAGAGAAATTAAAACTTGATAACAATAAAATTACCTTGGACAGAGCACATAGAACAGTTACAAAAAAAGCAAAGGTTATTCCTTTAAAAAAAAAAAGAAAAAGAAAAAGCAGCACAGGATTAGTGGTACAAACAGTCGGCCAATTAGTCTGCTACCAAGGTACCAAGATAGGCATGCTGAAAGTCTGTAATTAAAGTAAATACTTTAATTATAGACTTTCAGCATGCCTATCGTGAAGGCCACTCAACTGGAACAGCATTAACACAGATGACTACAACACTGTATTTACCAGCAGTATCAATTGGGGTGCTTTTGCAATTGTCTAGTGCTTTGGATAAGGAACTACAGTCAGTCATAATATGGACTGGAAGAACAAGTTAGTTCTTAATCTATCAAAAACAAAAGGCATTGTATTTGGATCAGATTTTAGACTTAAACATAAGCCACAGTTAAACTTGTCTATACAGGGAGTGTCTGTGGAGCAGGTAGAGGAAACCAGGTAGAGTAATATTAGACGACAGATTGAAGTGGTCAAAGCAGACTGAAAAAACAGTTGCAGTTATGGCAAAAAGTCTGGCATTATTATTATTAAGAGATGTGCTAGTTTTTTACCACAACAATCTCTTTGTCACATTGTCCAGTCTTCCTCTGTCTATTTCACACTTTACCAACAATCCAATCGTCATAAATACCCTCAAACCATTAATGGACTTCTCTTTAGGTTTAGAAGTTTCAAATCCTAAACACAAGTCCAGTTTTCTTCTCCTGACTTTCCATCAGAATAGGGGTGAATGATTTCCATGAATCGACAGCAATAACAATAATGATTTGGTGAATAGAATAATAATAAAATAAAAACATGGAAAACAGAACACAAACCATAAAGCATGATGGACGAACACAAATTGTGGAAGTGTAATTTGCAGTACTTTTAGGTAGTAACTGTTGTTTCTGTCCATGCATAAGTGACCTAAATGAGTTAAAACAGCTATTTATTAGCATTGACCCTGATAACAAATCAGGCAAAGCAATATTTTTATACATCTGCTCCTTTGAGTGTGTACCTGAAGCTGCTGCTTGATTCGTTCGCGGTCCCAGGAGGAGGCGTTCTCTCGTATTACACTGAGGATGGGGTGCCAGTTCTCTGAAATGTCTGAGCCTTCAGTGACTGAGGCCAGGACCCTGACCTGACGATTACTGCTGCTGTGGCTCCTGGGAAGACCTCGGTTGTACAGCGACTGCTTCCCCACATCACTGAGAGGGTTGAGATACAAGCTACACAAACATACAAGATAGCTTGTCATTTGTAAAATAAAACAATTTCTAACAAAATAACCTTTCAAAAATAAATAAAAATAAATAACCATTATCCTTTTTAAAGGCGATTTTGCATGATGCTGAAAAGCCACCACAATCTATAAGTGCCATGTAGGTCGTAGCCCTGCGCTATTTAGCTATTTAACCATCTATAACAGCATCAAAACAAGACCCCAGATAACAGTAGGTTGGTTGTCATGCAATTTGCAATGCAGGACGTTTTTTGTATTCATTAAAATGGTCTTGGTGTGTGTCATTGAGGTGCTTGGTGAAGTGTTTCCTCATAGGACACTTTTATGTAGCACCTTCTGAAGACAAGCTTTGTTATTTCAGTGGGTTTGCTATCAGTGTCGGCTCTGGGAGGCAAAATAGTCCTACACTAAACTTCAGCAGCCCATTTTGTTAACCAGTGCAGGACATGGCGGTCTTATTTCTGCAGATGACACACTGCTGTGGTCATCAGTAGAGGTCACACTGAAGCAGAGGCACTGCCTCTCTCTTTCTCTTGAAGCTCACGCTGTATCACCAGGGATGGATGCAGAGCTTGAGAGAGCAGAGATACATTCAGTAAAATTATACTATGCATTTAATATGCATGATCACTTACATCAGACACACAATTGAGCTACAAAAAGCAAACTGTTTTATCAAAAGAAAAAATCTTTAAAAAGTACCTGCATTTCTTTATACCGTGCAGAACCACTTAGAATGAGCCTTTTATATCTACAGAGCGAGCAGTTCTGCCATGATGCACTGCCTCTCAAGAGGCCTGTTCAGGCAAGACGAAGGGTGTTCAGTTGGTTTTCAACCAACAAACTCCTCATTAGATATCACTAAATCCTTCACATTGGACCTTTAAGGCATACTTTCAATGTTTGTCTTTGCAACCTGTCCATGCATGCTTTACAAAAGCTAGAGCTGAGCCAGAGGTTTCTGGCACCACACATGTTCAGTATTCCTGCATTGCTTGGTCATTTGTTAACGGTTAGCAGTGATAAAAATTAAAAAATATTAATGGGTGACTTTCCAGATATTACGCAAGATTGTTCCATTAATGTTGTGTCACATCTGAATTAAGCTGTGTGGAATATTAGTATAAAAATCTCCTCTGTCTGATTGACACACATTCTGTAGAAGCAAGCAATAACATTTTGTTAACAACTTGTTTGGATTAATAATGTGTGCTTGTTTTCTGTCACTATCCAAGTTAATACAATCTTTTACGCTGTAATGTGAATGCAAAAAGTCTTGTTGGACAACTTTGTTTTACAAAGGGGGCAAAATGAGATGTTTAATCTTGTGTCTTTACTGAACAGTGTGAATGGTTGGGTGTTCCCTGCAGGCGTCCACCAGAGCCAGAGCAGCATCGTCTCCAATGTTGTTGTAAGCCACGTTCAGCTCCTGCAACTTGTGCTGCTGGAGCCTCAGAGCCAGGTCCAGGGCAGCCTGGTCTCCAAGCCCAGTGTGCATCAGTGAGAGGCAAGTCAAGGTCTGGTTCTTTGGCAGTGCCTCCAGCAGGGTGTGGACCCCAGACTCCAGCAGAGGATTGTCACACAGTCTAGAGAACACATTGGATAAATGAGAAATTTCAGGTTTTCTACTCATAACACACTACGTGCAAATAGTGACAGCAACCAGGGGCCTGACTGCAGACAGACTGTGACTGTAGCTGCGTACCAATTCAGGGGCTGCACCCTTTGAAGGCTGTATGAAAAGGGTCACTGTAGCACAACAAGGCCTGTCCTATTATCGATGACTACTTGAAATGCAGCCCTCTCTTTTCCGGGCAACGAAGGATCAACGTGATGGATCCTTAAAACCATTCAAATTCATATTGTGGCATACTATGAAACCGGTAACCGCTGCAACCCTACCTGCAAGCTAAGTTAAGCAAGCTAAGTCTGCTCTCTTCTCAGTCTTACTGACTGCAGCTTTAAGTTAACTAAAAGGATGTGTGGTTAGTACAACAGAAACAACAGACAATGTGAAACATCAGTCAGGCAATTATTCCTTCTAAGAAAAAAGAAAAAGATAAATACCCCGAGTAAAGTCATTCTTAACTGTCCAATAATATTTTGATCATCTTACTTTTAACTTTTTATTTGGACTTTAGACTCCAATTATGGTTAAAAATTTCCTCCACATACACAGTATATAATTCTATAATTCTCAACCAGTTTGTTCGATCAAAAAACGGTTGTTGCCCTGAGGCCACAGTGTGTTGCTCAAGTACAAGTGTGATATAAAACTGGGTGTAAAGTGATTGTCTTTTTCTAATTTTTCTGATGTGTAAACATTTTAAAATCATCCCTGAAAGTTGAATCTGAAGCAACTCACCTCTACTTAGGGTTTGAAGACGTTTCACCTCTCATGCAAGAGGCGAAATGTCTTCGAACCCTAAATAGTCCAGTTGTTTCAGATTCAACCTTCAAGGATTACCGTGACCTGGATGAAAGAGAATCTACTCCAACATTTTAAAACCATGTCAAAGAGCAGAGCTGCTGGGAACATACCATTTATTTTGATTTTTTTGGGGGTCATTTTATGACTTCATAGCCTTGGTACATGGGGCCCTATCTGTGCCCCGGAACATACCATTTATAATTTGTTCAAATTTGAATATTCCACATTAAAAGAGCAGGTATTCTATTGGACACATGGGCTAAAAGAGCATAAACACATGAATAAAAGTGTAGTCTTACTGTAGAGATCTAACTGAACTCTTGGGATCTAGAAGCAGATCTCTCAGGAGGCTGCAGGACTCAGGACCCAGGCTATTAAACTGCAGGCTGAGGACAGGCAGACACAACAATCACAAGACACAGCATTCACATGCTAGTTTTCCAAAGTCAATAAAAATGCAGTGTTTAGCTAGGACCCTGTAAATTGATCATTTTAATATAACATGCCTGATGGTACTCTTTTACAACAATGAGAGTAGATTAAATAACACAAATACCTCCCTGTATAAAGCAATTTAGCTCAACAGTGCAACACAGACTGAACATCACAAACTTCATGATAAAGGGATTCATTGCAGGATTGTTGGATTAGATTGATTGATTGATTGATTGATTAGTTTTAGCGTAATAAACTTGTTAAAACTGGAGCAGTAGTAGTGCTCCATGAAAAAATGTTCACCATCATGCAAAAAGTTGATTGTATTCATGGAAAAAAATGTGGTTCTGTGGATGCTTGGATGACTGCCAGGGGCAGCGAACAAAGTGGATCGGTCTCCTTACACTACCAGCATGTCCACACAATACTGCAAACACCCAGTGGTAACCTCCATCTGACCTCTCAGAATCTTCTTATCAAATGTAAAAGTGACCTTCAGGAATTCATAGAACTATAGCTGCCTCCATAGATCCTATTTTATTTCATTCCTTCTTCACTGACAGTAATAGTAAGAAAGTGGATAATTCAAACCAGTAGTGCCACGAGGAACAGACAAATGATAACTGAGGGGCATGTTTACCTCAGAAAACTGTTTGGTTGGGTAGGAGAAGCTTTATCTAGACAAACAGCTGTCCTTTGCATCTAAATCTTTTTGTTTGCTTCACTAGTCATCTGAGAGTCCAAGACTGGACGCACACAAACTGTCCCTCTCCTCCACCTCAGGTCTAAATTGGGAGAGGATATTATTCCTCCAATCCTATGGCTGGATTAATATGGTTCAGTGAAAGGACCACTTGGAGGGAAAGAGATATTTGGTCACAGATCAGAGACCTGTCTGCCTTCCATTGAAGGCTTGAGAGGTAATCTGCTACAGAGTTCCCTCAAGAAAGACAATCATGGAAAAGCCCATTTCCACAGTGTCTGGGGGTGAGGTTCTTATAGGGACTTCTGCTGTATCAACGTTGTGGTTTAAAACAGCCTAGGTGTTAGCTGAGTGAGCACAAGCTTGCCCTTGAGAAAGGGTACTGTTAAATACAGGCAGTACAAAAACAAGGTGCTTAAAACCTCCTGATAAGAAAATAAGAAAGGACAGATACAATTTCTCTTCTTCAAAGACAGAATGACAAACGGTAAAAAAAAAACAACACCAAGATCCAGCTTTGTCATTCTCATATCCTCACTGCAAACCAGAACAGAAAAAGTATTGCGTTTATCTCACTTGAGGTTAAGTGTGTGTCTGAAGGCAGGCAACAGTATCTGAAGCATGTCATGAGTCAGGAGACAGGAGGACAGGTCCAGCTCTTCAAGGAAATAACTATAGGAGACAATAACACATTTTAGTCAAAAGAATACCTATTCATTGCATTTAAGAACTGCACGTCTGCACATCTCATGTTAATGGCTGTTTGTGGCAACTTTTGGGTGACATTTTCAGGATTTCAACACACTGACAAATAAATGGTTCTGACCCCTTGTAAATACTGCATGTTTTAATCTGGTTTATTTTAAGAGGTTTTAATGGGTTGATGAATCCTGCCTACAACGAAAGAAAATGGTTTGTTGAATTTACTTAATTTTATTATGTCAAGTGGTTGCATGAAATCATTTTCTCTAGATCCAGATACATTTTTTTAAATTGAATTTACTTATGTTTTTAAGTTTGACGCATCCAATTTATAGTTTGAAACTGGATTGTATGTGTGACCTTTCAGATGTGTACAAGAACACATAATATTTCATGTTAGATGCTGTCAGTATTATTATGTTAAAACGCTGTCTCATTGTAAATGGCACAGACGGTGGGGACATGCACTTATCTTTTCTGCTGCTGGGGAATTGCTACAGGTAATTTGATTAATATTTTTCCCCTTTAATTATTATTGTATTGTTTCACCCAATCACATCCCATCCAGCCCAATCTGGGATGTGATTGGCGCACATCACTAAGCCTACGGAACAAAAAGGAACGTGCAGCAGCCCTCCTCCTCAGTTAAATATCATTGCATTTGCTCATAAGCATGGGACAGAGGATTGGGAGACTGCTAAGGCTGAGGGTCCATCGTCCAAGGACCACGAATGAGAGATGACTCTGAATGTTTTCATTAAATTTAAAACATTTTATCTAAAACACACCCATTGCATATTGCATCTTACACTGAACCCACATTAAATGTCCTTTAACTCACAAAAAGTAGAGGGAATCTCAATAAAGTGCAAACCTCCGACAAGGCAGTTCAGTTTCCTGATTATCACAAGCCATTTAAGACACATCACAAAGACATTAAAGCCATAACAGATGGAATAAGTATGGCTAACACTAAAATTTCAAAATGGCCAATAGCTTAAGCTGCAACTCCAGTTCAAATGGATATTATTTTGGAACCAATAAAAAGCAATTTATAAACAAAATATCATACAAAGAAGAAAAAAGACAGTGAAAACACAACCTTGCAGGGGTGCATGAGAGCACAGAACTCAGTACGAAGCATTTGATTCGCGTCATACGAATGTTGTTGAGGCGAATGGTTCTAATGGAGGCCAGAACGTCTGCAGTCAGTCTGGGGTTCTGAAATTCATACAGAAGGACCAGCAGATCCATCAGTTCCTCTTGTCGCTGTGGTTTGTTGAGCTCTAGGAATAAAAGGATAAAAAGACTTTGATTGACCCTAAAGCTTTCCGTCAAATTTAGATAATTAAAATAAATGCACAGAACTCCACCATCCATCACATGAAGGTGATGTAAAATTCCTGCTTTCTTCCTTTCATTTGGTTCGTCAGCCCAGTTGTTTTGACAATGTCTTTACCGTTTGTTGTTGTTGTGTTTCACAAATGTCCTTCACAACAGCTGGTGGCGCCATTAGTCAACACATTGCTAATTTGCAGCCTGAATATCTGACACTGCATTAGATGCATTATGGGACACCTGCAGCTGAGGCATGGATAAATTCAGAACAATCCAGAACAGCATTCTGGGCACCTTCAATAAATGAATAAAAAAATACATTTGATTTGGACATGGAGGGTGGCAGGACTTTGTCTTGTCCTATACCTGCGAGCGTTGAGGAAGTATTATCATTGCTGTACACAGCCTTACCATTATCACAAACCTGGCTTTAAAAGTAACTACTGTTTTATAAATGAGGAAATACGGTATGTCCAATATTGGCCCAGTTAAAGTTAATTACAAAGGTGCCCATACTTCATAATGCAATTCAAATGATTTATCTGAATGGATTTGAGGTTTAAGATGTTTCAAGTTTTACCTTAAGGGTATTTCAAATTGTCAAACTAAGCTTAATCAATGTCAGTACATAGGTATTATTTTAAACCAGATAAAGTTCTTCAAACATGAAAAAATGCATTCTGCATAAGCAAGAAAAAAAGTTACCTCTGACAAGGTACTTCCTCAGGACATGTGTGATCTGGGCCACAGTTGTGCTCTGAATGCTGCAGCCGAGTTGCTGGAGAAGGACACGGTTACCATAATGCAACAGTCCACCCATGAAGATAGGGTAGAGCTCCAAAGGCGGGACTTCACTGCCACGGACTCCCAGGAGGCTTTGCTCCACCTGATCCAGGACATCCTCATTGTAGCTGTCCTCAGCACAGAATAACTCGGCTGCCATGGTTTTAGCAATGCTGCCTTTGTTTTGACTGCTGATTTTCTCATAGAGCTTTGGAAAAAGTTTGAGGAGGTTAAAAACAGCAAAAATACGGAGGGGGATGAACTTAGAAAGGATGTTGATGAGTACACTAACATCCTCACTTGCCTGACCAATGGCCAAAGACACCTGTCTAGTCAGCTTCTCTAAAACAGATTTGTTCTCTCCCAGAACCACATAGAGAGCCGCCAGGTACTCCTGCATGGCTGGGACAGCAAATACATACCGCCTCTCATTATTCACGCCACTTTCTCCTGGTAAATGCTTGCCAAGTACTACACAGGGGGCCAAGAAGAAGTCAAGCACGTCAGTCCGAAACATGGCCAGCTGACGTAGCTCCTCGTCGGTCTTGGTCTTGCCTCCTATCCACTGCTCCAGTTCCGTTTCTGAAAACGACGTGCGCTTGTATGTCACACCGTCAAACGCAAGCTTACCAACTGTGCGCACTACATACAGCATGAGAGAGCTGTGGTGCTCCTGAACAGGCATATTTGTACCTGTCCCTGTGCCCTGCACCTCACCCCCAAAGTTGAGCCTGAGGAAACTTGTGTATATGCCAGTCAACGTTCGGATGGGTGCCTTGGTGTCTGTGAAATGGAGGAAGTGTAAGATCGCACATGTGAGCCAGCAGTATGAGGGGAGGAAGCAGGCTGCAGCTAGCTGGCTTTCTCTCTGGAGGTTATGGAAGAGCAGTTCTATAAGATCCTGGGCCCCCTGGTTATGTGCGGTATCCCCACTCTGCTGCAGTAGGCGGCTGGTGAAGTACGCTCTCTGGCGATCTGTGTCATTGAAGCCACAAATCTGTGCATAGCGACTCACATACTTCTGAGGGAAACAGTCCAGGGCAGACAGTCTGGTGGTAACCAAGATGTTGGCCTGGGAACGACACAGCCGCCAACTTCCTTAAGCACCATTCACAAATATCGAAACGATTACCACACTTTTATAAATCAATTTAACAAAGATGATTTTGATGTGATTCTTGATACATTTCGCAAACTGCCAGGTGTGTTATGCCTCAATTATGTGACTGATTTGGCTTAGGCAAGAGAACAATGTATGAGCAAATTCAGGTCAATTCCAACTAAAAGCCAGATAAAACATTGAGATGGGGCTAAGAATACTTTCTCTTCAAATAATGCTTTCATTCATTAATTCTTTTGTTACGACAATCACTGGAACTTACAAATTCCTACAGATGTTTCACATTAAAAACCTAAAAGTAAAAGGGGAGGAGCATTTCCATCAATCCCTAATAAAAGCCTCTCTTGGGGTTGATGGAAATGTTCCTCCCCTTTCATGGATTTAACATCTTAATGCTAGGTGGTGGACTTGTTCTTTGCTGAGAATACAGCCACTCTGTGATTTTGCACACAAATTCACTGAAGTTTCCAGTCCCAGTTGAGTCTAATTTCTTTCCAATTAAAAATGACATTCATACAAACAGGACAGAGAATACAAATAGCATTACACTTATGGTGGACGGTCCCTTACCTCAGGCAGCAGGTACTTTCTCAGCAGGTTCACCACTACTACACTTGGAGGCAGCGCCTCATTAGGATCACTGCAAAGCTCCGTGGCACCAATCCGGAAGTCCAGTTTCATCTTCTCCATCCCATTAAAAATAAAGAGCACATCCTTGGCCTGATTTCCCTCCCCACTTAGCAGGGCATGGTTTCTCAGGTGGAGGTACTTTCTGGTCACGAGGTTCCTTAAGGAAGCCATCCTATGTGGGAGGGGATCTTTCACTTGGTGCACGACATTCATTTGAAAATGTGCTGGCTACAGTCATTGTGGAAAAAAAAACTCCAATTAAGTTGACACCAAATCAGCTAATAGCGTCACTATTAGCATTACTGTTTAACACTGCTTTAGACAATCAGACTTTGTCAACCCTGACTTTCCTCAGAACCCCAAGTTAAGTATGAGTAGGCGAATAACTCTTCATAACACAGTCCTCAGATCCATTTGTTTAGAGAGGAGGGGACCTTGTGGATAATTCAGCTCCCTTTTAAAACCTTGTGAACAATGAAAACTGAATGAATCCGAACCTAGAAACAAGCTAAGCTAGCATTAGCTGCAGCTCAGCCTGCAGCCAAAATCTGACATACTGGACCTGATAGGAGTTACTGTAAGTATGGGGTCAACAATGCTGTGTAAGATACAACATCACAAATGTTGAGTGCTGGATGTGACACTTACTTTTTGTTGTTCAGAAGCTAACAATTATGCCGTTATGGGATGTAGTGGGACCGTATCCCTTTGTAGTCCAGCCTTGAGCTGTAGTGTCTTTTCAGAGACTTTAAAATAAATCCATGCACTGAATGTCTTTTGTGGTTGTTTATCTATTTGTACGTGTTAAAAACTTCAAAACGCTGATCAATCAGGATATTACGATAGCAGCCATTATGCTATCCAAAGAGGCAATTTCATTTAAACATTGATTTTTTCTTACATTATTTCTCTACTTCATATTTTGTACTCATTAATGTATTTGACGCTCTATAATTCTGCTGCCCAAGGCTGCTTCACATTACATCCACTATTTACCTGTCAAAACTGACGTCTCGGTTTAACTTGTGTTTGTTCATATGCATGTTCCCACATGTGTGATTTCACTTCCCCTCACTCTTGCTCTCTTGAAGGAGTTTGTAAAATGAGATTCAAATGTCATCATTCAATTAGATTCAATCGCTCATAAAAAAGAGCTGTTTATCAAAGCAGGGCAGCATATGTAAAGTGCTGCGGCTGCCAATGAGCATTTATATTTGTGTTGATCTGAACGGGGTTTTTTGTTTCAATTTGGGACATTTAAATTTATTCAGCACCTTCTTGATAAGCCATTGTATTAGTATTTTATTTGTTTTTCTTATAGTTCTATAAACAGAAGATCTTGATATTGTATGGAATAAATAATGAAACAGTTACTTGAAATATATTTGATGATCAAAACAATCATTAGTTCCAGAGCAGATATGAAATGCACTGAATTTAATAAAGTATACTGGTGTTGATGAATGAGAATGTGTTGATTTCTCTGATTCTTGGGTACATGGCTAATCTAACACAATTCTAAATTTCACATATCAAACAAGTATTTATGACATAAATAAATGCCACTGAGTAAGAGAAAGATATCTTACTTTGACAGCTGGCTAAGGTCTTCACAAGAGAAAGGAATCAGCAGCTTGAAGTTGGTCAGGGTGGTCCCAGTGCACCAATCCAGCACAAGCTTTCGAACCACTGTGCTCTTCCCTGTTCCCACAGCCCCGTATAGCAGCACATTGAGCCCCCGGTCCACACTACTGGCATCAGTGGGTTTGAACAGCTGCTCCACAGTTACAGAGGGCCTCGAGAGGGTCGGAGTTTGGAGAGGGGAACTGAGCAGTCCAGCACCCTCATCAGCCTTTCTTTCCAGAATCAATGGATCTACAAGCATGGTCTCGGGACTGAAGTAACCTCCAAACTGTTTCTCCTCCAGAGGAAGGTGGCTGAACCATAGGAGGAGCTTCCTCTTGTGAATCTCTAGGGATTCTTCTACAACAAAGAAACAAGATGGGCTTCTACAATTTCAGTGTATATATCCAGCCTTCATATTAATCTATTCAAGTACTCCTTAACACGTATGATCTAACTCAAAGCAGCAGAGCACAGATGTATTAATCCCTGATAATGATCAAGTGATACATTTATATACATACAGTAGAAACTGAGCAACAGCAGAAACGCTTAATTTTAAAAACCCATTATTTTCCTTTCGCTAGCCCTAATCTACTGAAACAAACAAGCATGTGATACATAGAAATGATTTCATACACATCTATATATATACATATATACACACAAACACGGACGGATGGATGGATGGATGGATGGATAGATGATAGATACTAGATAGATAGATGACAGACAGACAGACAGATAGATAGATAGATAGATAGATAGATAGATAGATAGATAGATAGATAGATAGATAGATAGATAGATAATAGATAGATATGCATATCTACTCTACATTAAACTCTAAAAGAGAGAATGTCTGAATCTAAATGCTGATTTTCTGAGAAATGTATTCACAGTCAATATCATACCTTTCAATTATTGGCCAGCATTGAGTGGATGGAGGACATGACAGCTCCCAAAAGTGAAGCCCCTGGTGTCTGGCTGTAGTATAAGTCTTACATTCTGCCACCTCCATGTTAGCAGATATGACATGAGCCAAACTAAAAAGTCAATTTTAATGCCAGTCTAATTAGGACATTTTAATTTATCTTAATCATTAATAATATAAGGGGTACAGATGAAGACATCAATTTTGGTTGATTATTACATATTGCACCATATTATTACATGTTCATCATAAAAAGAGTTCAGCTCCCACATTTTGTAATAAACACCCCAACATGTAATAACTTATTACAAAATGCAGCAAAGTTTATTACATATTGAGTTCAGGATTTACATCACAAAATGCAGCAGATTAATACAAAATGTAACGTTACTACATAATGAAGTGAAAATGTTTTACTTTATTACATATTGCAGTGTTATTACATAATACGGTGTTACACACCCCCTTTATTCAGATCCACTCCAAACATCTAATTCTCTATTCTTCTATACTACATAAATAATACTTCTATCAAGTTTAATCAATATCTGTCAGATAGCTTATGCATAATAGGAAAATGAAGATGGTGGAAAAAAACCAATGTTAAAGAAAGTGAAAAAGATTTCTGGATCCGCCCCTTTACCCAGATCTGCTCCAAAAATTAATTGGTTCCTCCCCTCCATATGCCCAACACAGTTTTTATGTAATCCTGCAAACAATCAGACAAACTAGCGCTAGTGGTCGTGTTGTGACATTTAAAAAATCATTTAAGCTGCAGTGCCTTGTGTGTGCAGTAGATGGCAGAGACACACTGCAAACATTATGACCTAGCCAGCCCAATTTGCGGACAGTGATCTGCCCGTATCACTAAACCTATCATTCACATAGGATATGTGTAGCAGCCCTCTTCCTCCTCTTCCATTAAACACCATCTACTCACATGCATTTGATTGATGATTAAAAGATGGCAGAGGGTCTACTGGCCAAGGATCAGGGACGAGTGCCGTGTTAAAATAGTAATGGCCCCTATACAGGTGCACCTGGCTTTTAAAGGGAACTGGAGATGACATTCTGATTGGTCTGATTGATGTTACGCCCAGAACACAACTATGAATAAGTAAAGAACTAAGTAAAACCGCTTTGCATCTTGCACATTACTTTGTGCCCACATTGTGTCCCATTTAACAAAGAAGATGGAGTTGGACACCCCTTAGAATTCACTTGGGCCACTTCAGACCCCGAACTTTAGATGGTTAAAATGGTCCCCTTGTGTAAATCACTGAGTCTCCAGCTGGTGGTAAAATTGGTTGAATGACTTATGCACACCCATCCTCTTGTACTGTCCCACAACTTTTTACTAATAAAACTCTAGTAAATGAACTTGTAATGAAATCTTAACCGTTTGAATCAACATCATGTATTTTGACGGTTGTTTTATTAAAGAAAGCAGTATGTTGCCTTGATTGTCAAATAACAACTGAATTGTCTACCTGGCTCTGAAGTGGTGGAGCAGAACGTGCTGCAGTGAAAGCCGGGGGCTGGTTGGTGAGTGATCCCAACAATCCTCTTCCACCTCCATACTCTGAGCAGCTGTCTGGAAAACACACAGCACAGGTTGGCTCAGTTACAATCGTTAACCATCTTTATAGAATGCAAAAATCTAAATGATAAAAAATCCTGTGAGACAAGATAGAAAAAGGTTACTTTCAATCCCACAGTAAAAAAAACCCACATACCACACAATGCGGTTTATTGCATTGTGGTTTCATAGCAAAGAAAAGCTGCTATTAGGCTGTTGGTGTTGTGTTTTGGTTGTGGCCGGTATGCTGGCACACTAGCTATCACTCGTTTGCTTGACTTGTCTGGTCTGAGACAGCTGAGAATCCAATCATGTAATTACTTCCTGATAATGTACAACCCCGTTTTTAAAAAAAGCTGGGACGTGTAAAATGTAAATAAAAACAATATGCAACAATTTGCAATCATTGAAACCCCATATGTAATTGAAAATAGCACAAAGACAACGTTTCAAATGTTGAAACAGAAAAATTTTATTGTTTTTGGAAATTATATCAGGGTCATGTTTACCTCTGTGTTGCATCACCTCCTCTTTTAACAACACCCTGTAAGTGTTTGGGAGCTGAGGAGACCGACTGATGTCATTTTAAAGTAGAATATTTTCCCATTCTTGCCTGATGTAGGATTTCAGCTGCTCAAGAATTCAGCGTCTCCTTTGTTGTATTTTATGTTTCATAATGCACCAAACATTTTAAATGGGTGACAAGTCAGGACTGCAGGCAGATCAGTTTAGCACCAGACTCTTTTACTACAGAGCCATGCTGTTGTAATACCTGCAGAATGTGGTTTGTCATTGTCTTGCTGAAATAAGCAAGGCCTTCCCTGAAAAAAGACGTTTTCTACTTGGCAGCAAATGTTGCTCCAGTATGTTTTGGTTTGGCCTGTTGCTGGCCTGGCAGGGGTTCTTGTTGGTACACTGGTAGGGGAAACAACGCATCAGTACATTTCCCACATTCCCTTCAGAGAAGCACCAGAGTTAATAAATGATAAAAGCGGTAATATTTCTTCCACTGAATGGATTGCTTTTGCAAGTTGGTCAATATTTTCAGATATGAAATGCTTATTCATATCTGAATACAAAGCTCTGTTTTTCTTTTTTTTGTGAATAATTACACATAGGGGAATCCTGTTATAGCCATTTTTCTAAGTAGTATGCTGTTCTCTTCCTGAGTCTGTTATTACATTAGTGTTTCCCTCAGGTGTATTGGTGAGGGGGGACTGTCATGTCTTCTTTCCAGTATGTGCTGTTGTGACTATAACTGAAGATTGGCATGTAGATGTCATTAGGCTGGGACTCTTATCAACTGTTTGAAGTTTGGGATAGATTGGATAATGTACATTTGAGTTACAAGAACTTCCTTAAATTTTACTCGACTTAAAAACTTAAACTTCCTTCAGGAACAATAAAGTATTTATCTTCCTGTTTCATGATGAAATATCAAAACTGCCACACAACACATGAATGCAACAGTCATGAGGCCCATTGTTTTTCTGCTGTTCTTCATTTGAGTATAAATCACAAAGGATTAACAAATAATCAACTTCTGTTTTATTTATTGTGTTTCACATTTATTGGAATGAGGCTTGTATGATTTATTATCTATTATGTTCAAGCGTAGCTACACCATGTTAGTCTGAATACAACAAAATGTCAGAAGAGAATTGTTAAACATCTATATCCTAAATCCTGAGTCCATCAATAAAACCAGACTGTCTGCATGTGAATAACAGTTTGTCACCGACCTGTATGGTGAGCTCATTCTTGTTCTGCTTCCTCTTTACATCAGATAGTGTTCTGTGAAAAAAGTCACAAGTGAGACAATTGGGCAAAAAGGGCAATAAAGCTACGCTGTGGAATTTCTGACTAGTAGCACTACAGATGAATGTTTTGATGAGTTGGCTAACTTATTTGTGTTACATGCTTGCACACGAGGATGCACATGGCAGTAACACACTAAACAATGTAAGAAAGCAGTAGGAAAGGCAGGGCAGTAAGACTGTAAGCTGATTCAAGGTGAACTGTGCCATGGCAGGAGAGGCAGAAATGAGCAAGCGTTCAAGGGGTCTGATCAAGAAACCACACAAACATTTACATCTATTTAAATCTGATTCTGATTCATTCAAATATTATATCAGAGCCAAATAAAAGTTTGTACACAGTCTCCAATTGTTTTATTGTCAGAATTTAATGGTCGTAACAGGGTAGCTTATTAAAATGCTACACAAGCAATATGTGAGTTCTGTTCATGAATCAACATCCTTTTCACATTCATTCTAATGTAAATCAGAATTATATCGGTTTGCTGCTGTATAGAAATCAGCTGAGGAGAGATGTCCCACCCTAAGTGCAGAAAAAAATTGTAAACATTGACTGTCAAACACAGAGGAAAGAAATACATAGAAATACTACGACTACTGATCTGTTAGATAGAGGTTTTTGTCTTGCTTTAAACTTTTTAATTCACAATTAAAACAGTCAGACGTAAATATACATCAGACTACAACTAGGATATATTGCATGCAGTTTATAATATAATTGCATTTAGTCTTTCTGACTACTTAGCGTTACCATAAGGCACATAAAATATATTCTGTTAGCAGAATGTTCAAAATCTGACAAGTCAAAATATCACCAATGCAACAAAAATGAAAAGTTTCTATAAATGTCATATTGTTGCGTCGACATCTAAACCAAACAGCTGTTTGTTTCAAGTTTATTTTTATTTCTCATTCCAGCCATATCTGTAAAAAACACATAGTAGGACAAAATTGCGTTTCTCAGGACCAGTGTGCAAAAAGTATAAATACAAACAGTTACAAACAAAAAATACAAACAAAAAACAACGCAAAAGAAGGCAGGCGCAATAATCATAAAGTGTAATCATGTCCAAGTTAAACAGATTATAAAATAAATAAAAACAATGGGGTTAATAAACACTATGATTTAAAATATCTAGCTTGTGTTTGGCTGTGCAGGTTACAGAGAGTAAAGCAGTCTTATGGCCTGTGGGAAGAAAACCTGTGAATTTTAATGTGATTTTATTGTTTTGCACCGTTTATGCATTTTATACTGCTAATTTTCTTTTTATGTTTCCTTCTTTTATCAGTTTTCTTTGTTCCTTTATCTGCTTTTGTTATGTAAAGCACTTTGAATTACCTCAGTGTACCAAATGTGCTACATAAATAAATTTGCTTTGCTTTGCTTTGCTTTACTCACTCACTCACCTCATGTCTGCAGTTTTGCTCAGAATCTGTTATCCCGACAAAAACTGTGAGGGTGTTTCCAAATCCTTGGATCACAAAAGAGCTAGTTACGATGCAAAATAAGGAGTGGAAAACGTGAGTATAAGAGAAAGGCGGAGGAGAAGCTTCCCTCTCCTAACGTCAGGGAGGCATGGAGAGGCCTCAACACAATGATGGGCGGAGCACAGCAGACACAGGGCATTCAATGCAGTGATCCTATCAAATTGCAAACGAACTAAACACTCTTTGTGGCCGTTTTAAACAGCAGCAAATGGCAGCGAAGCCCTTCACTATTGAGAATGAAAAGACAATCCAAATAACAACAACAGAGGTGGTGGCTGTTCATAAGTGAACCCACACAAGGCAAAAGGTCCAGATGGATTAGGAGGGAGGATCTCAAAGGTCTGTGCTGAGCAGCTAGAGGATGTGTTTACCAAACTTTTCCAGCTGTTTTGGACACAAACTCTGTTCCAACTATTTGGAAATGTGTTATGTTATTTGCTGGATAATAGAATTCCTATGTAACAGACCTCAGAGAGTTAAGGTTGATGACTTTCTGTATGACAGTCTTGTTTTAAGTACTGGAGTCCAACAGGGGTGCATTTTGTCACACATTTTATTTTCTGTATACACAAATGAAATCATGTGTTATATGGAAAATCTCACATTAGTTAAGTAAGCAGATGACTTGGCTTTAGTGGCACGCCTGTCAGACATACTTTAACTACGTCACAGAACTCATAAAGTGGTTTGATGACAGGCATCTTTTGCTGAATGTAACTAAAACAAAAGAAATGTGTCTGGATGGTTCCAAGAACAAACCTGTCAAACCCTGGATTTAAAGCAATTACAGTGAAAGGTCAGGAGGTGGAGCAAGTGAGCTGTTGTAAGTCCCTGGGATCTGTGCTAGACCAATCCTGCACTTATGCAGATCAGGATTCTGTTGCCAAAACCTAATCAAACTGCTACAAAACAATACAAAAGAAATTTAATTGACACATTAACTACGTCTAGAAATGATAAATAAATACATTCATACATATATATATCTATATATATATATATATAGATATATATATAGATATATATAAATTATCAATAGGACTGGATGTAATCAAATGTCTCATAAGTGTAAGTCGTGCGGACTCAGAACCCAACAACTAAAAAATTGCCGCGGCATTTCAGCGGGTATCTGGGCGATGCCTGCTGAAATGCCCCTGCTTAGATGCCCCTGCTTAGATGCCGATGCCGCAAAATGCGCCAGCCCCTACTGGACCTTCCACCTTGGGATAAATCTGACATTTCTGTCCCCACATTGGCTTGGCTCTCTCTGGTCTGGTGTATTGAACTTGACAGCATCTAAAGAGGAACCTCCGTTTGTTGACTCTTTATAAGGCAGCTGTGCCTGTGCGACAAATCCTTTACAAAATGCAACTAACATACGGTTTTCACAAACTTTGCGGTGAACTAATAATAGAGCAGATTTTGGAAGCACAGACTGCCGGTAATACAGGTGTTTGTTTGTTTTTTAATGAAGGAGAGGAATTAAAAGGGAGCCTGAAGACCAAGACATGCAACATGTAGAATATAAGCTGTGCAAACAGCCAAGAGAAGCCATGTAACTTATCTAAGTTCATCTAAAACTCAGCTACAGGAGCCTGTCAGCTGATGAGACTTATCACATGTCAGTGCCGTCATTAAATCTGATGTATCTTAAGATAACCGGTAGTTTTCATTCAAGCTTAAAATGAAATGTCATGGAAAACTTAAAAAGTGTCATGGGATGCATATTGTTACCAAAGCCTGGAGTCAGTCTTACCAGCTGTCCGGTGACCTTGTCTCCCGTTGGTGGCAGTGTCCGGATATTCAAGTTTAATTTATTTACGATTGTTCATTCTGTGCTGTTTCTTTCTCTTAAATCTATTACGGACATTTACAAATGTTCCATGTTGAGAAAAGCCTATTTTTTTTCTCTCTCTTCTTCGTCCTGTTCTTCTTCTTTGGGATTATTGGCGGTTGGCAACTCGTTTATAGGCGCATTACCGCCACCTACTGGACTGGAGTGTGAGGCGGTCGATAAGCAGGAATGAATGAATGAATGAATGAATCTTACTTCCTATACCAGTGTCCTTCAGATATTTAAGTTGGCCCCATTACACTTTCCTGGAAGCTTTAAAGTGTCCAGTTTTTCTTCCTTCACTAGTGTCTCTTGTTCCATTTGCTCCTGACTGTATTTGGTTGATTGCTGTCTGCACATAGTCCAGTTATATGTTTACCTAGTCTCTGAAGAGTATGGCTGAGCCCTGCATGTCCTAACCTCAGGCGAGTTATGATTACCTCTTACCTCCAGTTCCTGCTCCGTATTGCACCCCTGCCAACATGACTTTGTATATTGTAAAGATGTCTTCCTGTTTCACTTATGTCCTAATATTCTTGTCATATTTTGAGTATAGGTTCCTTGATAATCGTTTTTACCTCAGCCTTACTTTATGGAATTTTTATGTTTATTGTGTTTGATTTCAGTGATGGCTTGGCTAATATATCCACTTCCTCATTGTCTTCCATGCCTTACGTGGGCAGGAATCCAGAGGAAAGAAACATCCAGAGTAAGTATAATATCCTGTCTACATGACGATTTCCCAGATTTAAAGGTTGTGAGTGCTGATAGAATATCAGAGGCAATTATTGCATTGTGTTGATTGTTGTCTTCCACCCACTGTAGTGTTAGTAATATTGATACTGTAGTACTTCAAATGAGTATACTGACATCTGGTTGGTCTGTTGTTGTTGTTGTTGTTCTCTTTTAACAGCTACCTTACATTGTGGGATGAGGAATGCTGCACCTGTGCATCTGGTTTCAGGACCTTTGAATCATCTGTGAATATGAATAGTTTCCCCAGTGTTAGATCACAAGGCTACTGGGGCAGCTCTCCATTTAAAGGGTCCGTGCACTGGGTAAGCTGCTAGGTATGGTTTTAGAGGGTTGGAAGATAACCCACAAAGGCCTGTCAATTTGCTTGGCTAGAGTAACCTTTTAGAACCTTATGTAGATGGTGAGCATCTATACACCTAATGTTTTACTATCCTTGAAGATGCAAATGAGTGAATGTCCAGAATTATACTTTCAGTTGCAGGAATTTTAATAAGGAAATTTTCACAGGAGCAAAGCATCAGCATTAAATGCGGAATAGAATAGATTATAGAATAGATTAGAATAGAATAGATTATAGAATAGATTAGAATAGAATAGATTATACAATAGAATCATTCTTTTTTTCTTTTTTTTTTAACCTGTCCTGTCCGGCAACCTCGGCATGCAGTATGAAGATCTGGGTGTCTTACAGATTTTGCTCTGCAAAGGAGGATCTATCATACTCCTCCTGTTGCATAATCTGCATTTTATTTATTATTTAATTAGAGGAGGCGACCGGACCAGAAAGGGGGGGTTTGGGGGGGGAGACAGTGGAAAGAAAGGGAGAAACAGAGACAAGGGAGACAACCACAATAACAGCAAAACAAACAATGCGATGCAGCGATATATACAATAGCATCCACATCGCCCGAGGCCACGTGCCCCCGGGCGAACCGCACACACACGCCACGGGAAAGCCAGGCAGGGGCCACAGAGGGAGCGCCCCAGCCAAGAGCCAGCCCAGGAGACGGCAGACCCCCGGCCCGACCAGAGGCCAGCCCACATCCCCAAGACTCCGCCCACCCGAGACCTGCCAAAGCCCACAGGGGGCCACAGAGGGAGCTCCCACTGCCAGGGCCCGACCTACAGGGGGACAGGGGACAACAGGCCCCAGGCCCAGCCAGAAACCGACCTACCCCAAGCGGGACGACGCCCCCCATGGCCCACCGGCGACACCCCTGGGGCAGGACCGACGCCTCCCCCAAGGCCGCTGACCCCCACCCCACCAGAGGAGGGTGAAAGCCCCTCTCCCCGCTCTTCCCACGTACATGATGTTGTGTTGACTTGAGTGTGTAGTAAGGTGGATATGTGGTATGTGGTGCTGCTATAGAGAGGTGCAATAGAGTCATTCTTAAAAACAATCAACAGTAAACATGATGCTGAGGCTGGGTCCAATTTGACTATTACAAATTAGACAAGGAAAGAATACAACAATTGATCAGGTTGACTATTCTCACCCTAACCTGCCCAGGCTTCAACACTCGAGGGAAAGCTTTGACCCTGTCCAAGGTCCCAAGTAATTGCAGAGGGTTAAATCCTTCACGTGGCAGGGGGAGCCGAAGAAATCCAGATTCCAATTTCAATCCACCAAAAAAAAAAGAACCCAAAGTTAATCCCTTATTGTAGATCCTCTGGTCCTTTCACCAAGCTCGATGCTTCTCATCCGATGCGAGGAGTGCAAGGCAATGCTTTGACGAATTCTGTCTCAATCCTATCGGTGTGTATGATTATCTGTCACCTTGAGCAATCCACCATGTGGAACTTTCCATTACATTAACTTCCTTATCATACATCCCGGCCTCAGTTGTCACAGTTAATCATCAACATAACCTTCACACATTGGATATTGAAATAACAAGACAATCCTTTCTTACCATCATTTTTAAGAATCAAAACTTAATCATTTATTTTCCTTAAAAGGGTGATTAGTAATCTGTAGTTCAGGTTATACAGTGGCTCACATTTGGACATGATATGGGTGTTTTTGCACAAGAGGCACCAGATGTCTTACAGGCTTCCTGTTTTGCAATGTTTCATGCTTCTCCTTCACTCCCAGTCAGAAACACGACCATTGTCTCACATAATCTGACCATTTAATCAAAAGTTAATTACAAGTTCTTGATCTCGTGAGAAGTTCAAAAGCTTATGATTTACCATTACCAAATCCAGTGGTTAGTAATAATTGATCATTTGATTAAGAAGTACATTAGTAACATGATATGATCAATGACATATGATTCCATGATTCTCTTTAATTCCATACATTTCTTACATTTTTGATCACACATTCATTGGCTACAATAACATTGTAAAACTTCAAATCACTGTCATGTTAGATGTTGATCATGTTGTAACTTCAGAGATACTGGTTTATGACGCTATATGACTTGGGATTTTGCCACAGAGAATTTAAATCCCCATTTATGCGTCCACCTTATCTATTCCTCCTTGCCTTTTCTTTTTTTCCCTAAATTTCATCCCCTTATCCACAGTCCCATCATCAGCATAAAATGACTTTCCTATTGTTCATTCTACCTGTTCAAACAAAGCATTAATCATTATAAATAATATTGGGCTGCACACATTCCCTTGTGGAGTTCCATTTTCCTGTGGATATACCTCAGAGTGCTCTACACCTACCCTTACTTGTACAGTATTTGTCTTCCAAACATGAAACCTAACACCCAGCTCCCACACTCAGCTAATCTAATTTTAGGAGGAGCCATTCCTTCCATATATGCTTTCTCTACATCAAAGAATACCGCAGCCACCATGTCTTTGTTTGTGCTTTCCTGATTTCTAATTCTAAGCCTAGAACTGCATCCATTATGTTTCACCCTTTACAAAATCCATTTTGATGAGTGGAGAGCAGATTTTTACTTTCTAGAAAGTGCGTTAGCCTCTCTGTCACCATCCGCTCCATGGTCTTGGCCAGCTGCGATGTTAAGGCAATGGGTCTGTAACTTGATGGGTCTGATGGGTCTTTACCTAGTGTAAGTACTGGAACTATAACTGACTGTTTCCAAGCAGATGGAATATTGTCTGTTTCCCATATTAAACAACCTAAATACTACTGCGAGTGTTTCTCTTTCATGTTTCATGCCAACATTTCATAACAAATACCATCTTTCCCTGGTGAGGTCTGCCTTGCACTTGAGATCGCTCTCCTTGATTCTAATATACTAAATGATGATGCCTAATTCTCATGGTAAAGTACACTCTATGACAAAATTAATTTATAATAATCTAACTTTTGCCCCCTTTAGATATGTCCCTATTCCAAGCGTTCATGCCGGAGGTGGGAATAATTGCAATTATAAAAACAAGTTGGGTCTACTGGATTCATTTGTGTGGAACCTGCTGACAAACTACTTGTGCCAAACTCTTGTTTTCTAGTCTGAGCAATGAGGTCACCAGTCAAAAAAAACGCAAAAGGTGACCACCAGTAAATCTTCAAAGGGAATTTAATTAAGCTGACTGCTTTATATCATTCTGCATTAAATATATTTAAAACATTATCTTATTCATTTTCTTTTCCTCTGATCTATATCCAACCATATGCCCATTTTTGTTTTAAGTTACATGTCCATTATAAATCATTGGTATATGAATCCATGAAACAACAAACCTTGGTGTTAGTGGTCTTTATTTCCTCTCTCAAACTTCATGCGGCTCCAGATCCATCTCTCAGAGCACACCTGGATTATCATGACGATCCGACTGAGCAGAAAATATCTCAGTAGGTCCCACTAAATCGACAGAAGATATTAGAGAGTCTTCAGCATGCCTTCCACTTGTTCACAAATTGGAAATAAATGAAGCCTTGAAAAACAAATAAATGTCATTACATTACATCCTTGAGTTTAGGCATAGGTCACTCTACAACCTAAAAGCAATAGTCCTCTGATAGTTTGACCCTCATAATATGACTCCTAGACAATGAAAATCTACCAATAGAATTTAGACTCACATTAGTATCATTATTAGTTTGATAGTTATTCAAGACAAAAAAAAATTCATTACTGGTAGTTTTCTTCAGAATTTTTTTTTCACTTCAATTTTATTTGTACAGTGCCAAATCACAACAATAGCTATCTGAAGGCACTTTAGTTTGAAAGAGAGAAAGAGCGAGAGAGAGAGAGAGAGAGAGAGATGGAGGATTGTGGAACAAAGACACAGACATGTACAGCAACAACAATAATAACAGCTATAATAATAGAAAGGTGGCGCAGTGGGTAGCGCTGTTGCCTCACAGCAAAAAGGTCCTGGGTTCAAATCCTGTGGACCTGGGGCTTTTCTGTGTGGAGTTTGCATGTTCTCCTCGTGTCTGTGTGGGTTCCCTCCGGGTTCTCCAGCTTCCTTCCACCACCAAAAACATGTAATAGAGGTGAATTGGTGATTCTAAATTGACCGTAGGTGTGAATGTGAGTGAGAATGGTTGTTTGTCTTTCTATGATTTGGTCCTGTGATGAACTGGAGACTTGTCCAGGGTGAACCCTGCCTTGCGCCCAAAGTCAGCTGGGATAGGCTCCAGCCCCCACATGACCCTACACAGGATAAGCAGTTACAGAAAATGAATGGCTGAAAAGAATAAAACAGTTGTAGGAGCACCGGGGCCAAGGTTTTGACATATATTTATTTGGGGGATCTGTGCCATTTGTTTTGTGTAATAATAATGAAATCAGAACCAATCCCAATCCACAGGAACCTGCAAAGCACACAGACTCCGGAGAAGAAGTCAAGTGTCAGGTTAGTAACATGTATTAAGGTGGCATTAATGTAGAGAAGGAGAGAGAGGAGGAGAAGGAAGTTCAGTGTATTATGGGAAGTCCCCGAGCAATCTAAACCTGTGGCTCCATGGCTAAGGGATAGCCTAAGGCAGCCTTAACAGTGAGCTTAATGAAAAAGGAACATTTTAAGCCTACTCTTAAATGTAGAGAGGGTGTCTGCCTCCTGAACCGAGACTGGAAGATGGTTCCACAGGAGAGGAGCCTGATAACTGAAGGCTCTGGCTCCCGTTCTACTTTTGGAGAATCTAGAGACCAGCAGTAATCCTGCATGCAGGGATGGATGCAAAAGGCGGCCCACTCATTTCCTATACCATTAAGGGCTTTGTACACGAGTAAAGGGATTGTATCTTATAATCTGGATTTTTGAACGTATGTTAAATTTGACACCTCACTGAATCAGCACAGTTTCAGCTACAATTTGATCTTAGAAGTTGCACTTCTGTAGCATTATTTGTTATCTCACAGTAGCAAATTTTCCATGAGGCATATAAATTTAAACATTCTGGATTACCATATCCGGAATATGACTTGGATCCAGATTGTTCTTTGATGTGTGGTAGATCAGTGGACTCAAGCTGTATAGGAGCAAAAATAAAAAGGGCACCAGTTTGTTGAAAGTTATGATGCATTTGTGGTGAAAAGTTACAAAATACTGGTTTATACAAAAAAAACTGGTTACGGTCATTATTTGGGTCCGAGCACAAACGGCGCTCATGCACCTAAGTTGTTTCATTTCTAATGCGCAATTTTCTAGTTCATTTTCTTTTTGCATCAAGGCAAATATTCCTTTTGTACACCGAACAAACATTTTCTTTTAACTTTTTACCTTCTCATTAAGTTTCGTCTAGGGTTCCCTTCCAGTGGATAAAACATGATACGTTTCATCTAGGGTTCGCTCCCAGTGGATAAAACATGTTACGTTTCATCTAGGGTTCCCTTCCAGTGGATAAAACATGTTACGTTTCATCTAGGGTTCCCTTCCAGTGGATAAAACATGTTACGTTTCATCTAGGGTTCCCTTCCAGTGGATAAAACATGTTACGTTTCATCTAGGGTTCGCTTCCAGTGGATAAAACATGAAATGTTTCATCTAGGGTTCCCTTCCAGTGGATTAAACATGATACGTTTCATCTAGGGTTCCCTTCCAGTGGATAAAACATGTTACGTTTCATCTAGGGTTCCCTTCCAGTGGATAAAACATGTTACGTTTCATCTAGGGTTCCCTTCCAGTGGATAAAACATGTTACGTTTCATCTAGGGTTCCCTTCCAGTGGATTAAACATGATATGTTTCATCTAGGGTTCCCTTCCAGTGGATAAAACATGATACGTTTCATCTAGGGTTCGCTCCCAGTGGATAAAACATGTTACGTTTCATCTAGGGTTCCCTTCCAGTGGATAAAACATGTTACGTTTCATCTAGGGTTCCCTTCCAGTGGATAAAACATGTTACGTTTCATCTAGGGTTCCCTTCCAGTGGATAAAACATGTTACGTTTCATCTAGGGTTCGCTTCCAGTGGATAAAACATGTTACGTTTCATCTAGGGTTCCCTTCCAGTGGATAAAACATGTTACGTTTCATCTAGGGTTCCCTTCCAGTGGATAAAACATGATACGTTTCATCTAGGGTTCCCTTCCAGTGGATAAAACATGTTACGTTTCATCTAGGGTTCCCTTCCAGTGGATAAAACATGAAATGTTTCAACTAGGGTTCCCTTCCAGTGGGTAAAACATGATATGTTTCATCTAGGGTTCCCTTCCAGTGCATAAAACATGTTACGTTTCATCTAGGGTTCCCTTCCAGTGGATTAAACATGATACGTTTCATCTAGGGTTCCCTTCCAGTGCATAAAACATGTTTTGTTTCATCTAGGGTTCCCTTTCAGTGAATAAAACATGTAATGTTTCATCTAGGGTTCCCTTCCAGTGGATAAAACATGTTATGTTTCATCTAGGGTTCCCTTCCAGTGGATAAAACATGATACATTTCATCTAGGGTTCCCTTCCAGTGGATAAAACATGTTACGTTTCATCTAGGGTTCCCTTCCAGTGCATAAAACGTGTTTTGTTTCATCTAGGGTTCCCTTTCAGTGAATAAAACATGTAATGTTTAATCTAGGGTTCCCTTCCAGTGGATAAAACATGTTACGTTTCATCTAGGGTTCCCTTCCAGTGGATAAAACATGATACATTTCATCTAGGGTTCCCTTCCAGTGGATAAAACATGTTACGTTTCATCTAGGGTTCCCTTCCAGTGGATAAAACATGATACATTTCATCTAGGGTTCCCTTCCAGTGGATAAAACATGTTACGTTTCATCTAGGGTTCCCTTCCAGTGGATAAAACATGTTACGTTTCATCTAGGGTTCCCTTCCAGTGGATAAAACATGATACGTTTCATCTAGGGTTCCCTTCCAGTGGATAAAACATGTTACGTTTCATCTAGGGTTCCCTTCCAGTGGATAAAACATGTTACGTTTCATCTAGGGTTCCCTTCCAGTGGATAAAACATGATAAGTTTCATCTAGGATTCCCTTCTAGGGTTCCCTTCCAGTGGATAAAACATGTTACGTTTCATCTAGGGTTCCCTTCCAGTGGATAAAACATGTTACGTTTCATCTAGGGTTCCCTTCCAGTGGATAAAGCATGTTACGTTTCATCTAGGGTTCCCTTCCAGTGGATAAAGCATGTTACGTTTCATCTAGGGTTCCCTTCCAGTGGATAAAACATGTTACGTTTCATCTAGGGTTCCCTTCCAGTGGATAAAGCATGTTACGTTTCATCTAGGGTTCCCTTCCAGTGGATAAAGCATGTTACGTTTCATCTAGGGTTCCCTTCCAGTGGATAAAGCATGTTACGTTTCATCTAGGGTTCCCTTCCAGTGGATAAAACATGATAGTGCTCTTTAGGGTGTCCCTCCATTGGATAAAAGGTGATGCTGTGCGTAGTAGTCACATTATTAAATAAATAAACGGAACATACTTTTCTCTACGCTGTACGGTGATTCGCCGTATACAGCTCTTGCCCTTTATTTATCTATTTATTTATTTGTGTTCTGGAGATGTTAAATTATTAAACAAACTTTGCCTTCAGTGTGGTCTTGTTTTGTGTGTGGTAGTCTTCAGTTTTGGGGTTCTGGGAGAGAATTATAGACAACAAGGGTTTTAAATGTCATATTTAATGTTTTTCACCATTACCTTCGAGATGGAACCTTTCGTGTACACCTCACACTATCCAGATTAAGTTAAGGGCTAGGTATCCAATTATCAACTGGATACCTAGTTGTTAAATTTGATTTGCAGTGTTTGAATGCAGAGATTAATAGATACATCTATACTGTATATACTGTAAGTTTTATTCAAACTACAATGCATCTGATTAAAACATCAAATATAGAAACATTGTCTAGACAGCAAATAATAATTCAAATAGTTCAGTAGTTGTTGAGTAATGGTTAGTCTCTCACATGGATTTGTCAGTTATTACTGGACTTTACAATTTTCCAAAATGAGTTTGATTCAAGTACTTAATTCCAACACAAAATAAAACATAGGAAACTATTACTGTATATCTACACAAAAAGTTCTTTCAGGTGATGGGGAGAGAGAGTGACAGCTTGTACCACTGCTAGTTGTTCATTCCTGAGAAAATTCCCATTCAGTGCTCAAAAGACATCCACAGCATGTCTCTTTCCCATCTCAGCCATTCATAATAGTACTTGTAGAATGGGTAAGTGATAATGTGATAAATAATTCACTGCTCCACAGGGCAGACGTTTTTCATGACAGGCTGGGGTGGATTACTTCATTTAAAAATACAGTCACACTACGATGTCGACAAAAAGCTGGGACACTGTAAGACATAATTCAGTTGGATGAGCTTTGTGTTTTGTAAAGATATGCTCTGGGTATGATGCCTGAAACATATTTCAAAGCTCTGTAGTCTGGCCTGCACTGTTTTACTATGAAGGCACACAGTTTTTTGTTTTTTTAAGCACTCCACAATTTTTCCAGTCTTTTGCTGTCCCTGTCCAAACCTTTTAGAAATATGCTGACATCAAATTCAGAATAAACATATATCTTAAAAATCCATTACTTTGATGGGGTCAAACATTCAATATATAATCTTTTTAACTGAGTATTGGTCAAAAAGGGTTAGCCAATGATCATATACAATATATGTATATATTAATAAACAAAGATCATCAGGTTGAACATTATATTGTGTTTGTACTGTATTCAATTGAATATGTCAAAAAAGCATTAGGCAAATCATATTGTGTTTTACAGTAGTTAGGCTTTTTGTGATCATGGTTGTCGGAAATATTGAGGCAAAAACAATGAGGTTGTGTTTTTTTATCTTTTAAAAAAAAGTGTATATTAGTGTGCCATTTCACATATAAATGTTTTACACAAAGACATGGTTACCGGTCAGAACTGAATCTATGTTTCAGTTATTTATAAAACATGTTACTGTAAATCTAAACTCAATTCAGAAAGGTACCAGAGGGAATTTGGATTTAATAATTGGATTATTTTATTAAATGCTATTAAACCCCAGCCATATATAGTGCAGCCTGAAAAGAAGTATTTAATTATGTGAAACTTTAAATGAACTCTGTATCAAATCAACTCTATGAGCTTTGAACACAGACCCTGTGGTCTAAGCAGTGACTCTCTCTCTCCTGTCAAAGAGTGAAAATTGACAAACAGTCAGGTAACCCTTGGCTATTGGTATACAAACATCTGATGCTTTCAGGTGAATGCTTCACACTTTGATAGTGCAAAGTAAAGTCTGCGGGGGGGATGGAGGGAGAGGCAGTATATTTTATCTTTTCAGTATAAAAGCTTGAATAGACATTCAAGAGTTTTCAATTCATCCCCACAGGAAATCAGAACTACATGGGGGAAAAAGCCAATATATTGAGGTCAAGAGGTAGAGAACAACATGGTGAATCCTTTACATACATATTCACACAGTGCTGCTTTGAAATCATTACCAACAATAACAAGGATGGCTTCTCCTTAAGTACATCTACAACTCTGCTGTACACACAAAATACAGTAATAGGACTATCAATTATTATAGGATTTGTTGTCATCTACAGATCCTAGTTGTAGGGTAAAAATCAAGAAAATATATACATTTGTATTCAAATTTTAAAAATAAAATTAACTTCACTGCCTTAGAAATGTGCAGGCCAATACAACTTCTATACAGTGGTATTGTTTTGTACGTTGGTGTTGGTGTAGATTCTCTTCTCTATTTCGCATATATACATAACCATACTTTACATGAAATGATTTACTGTACTTCAAATCTCTTTTCTGGAGAGAGTACATGTTGGAGGAGCAGGACACACTTTTGAACTGGATAACAATTCAGGAAAAGCCATTGATGAAACCATGCCATCTTTCCAAACATCATTCATATGCTACTTAGTTATGTCTTATGGTGATTTGCTTGAATGCAATGTATGAGAAAAAAAATTGGTCAACAGTATGTGGTGATATATTCATGTAGAATGATATTGCTGATTTAACTGCCTCTTTACCGTGGTAATTTTTCTACTCATTCATTGTTCATAACATGATGACATATGCCCTCAGAGTCCGTAGGAAAATCATAAGACCTTCTGTTAGACAAAGGCAGGCTCCAGGGCTGACTGGCTCTGCCTGCAGTAAGCACCACAGAAACAGAAGTTTCTATTGTTTAAGGGTTTCTTTACACTCTGGGACTGATTTTCATAGTGTTGGCCATCATCCCCATCACTTATAGGAACAGCATTACAACCAATAAAACAAACAAGTCTCAAGCAGAATGTACTCAACATATCAGTTTGGAGACTTTGGGCCTTATTCAAACAATGATGTCCATGGACTAAAGCGTTCATAGCTAAAGTCAATGGAACAAGTTTAATCCATGGATTTAAGGCCATGAGTTAAATACTGCATGATTTGGGTGCAAACTAAGACGGAGGGAGCAAAGGGGTTGTTTTTAGTCGCTTGACTATTGATAGGTGTGTTTTGGGGGTAACATGAATTAAACCAACCTGAGCGTCATCTCCTATTCTGTTTGAAAGCCAGGGTTTCATCTCACTCATCTCACTGAGGGACAGGTATGTGTTCCTGGGCCGGTGGACCCTCTGCCTGCCATTTGCCCAAGCCCAGGGTTGTTCTCAAATTGTGTGAGATGCTGGCGATCGGGAATTCACTTGTGCATATTCTGTGTATTGCCCACTGTGCTAAATCAGCTGATCGCATTGTCCCGTGCTACTCGGTCCATTGTGAAGTTACTAAGCTTTTATTTAGAGAAAGGGGCTGCAAAAAGAACAATTAAAGAAGATATGTGGTGAGAATAGCTTTGCCTTTGTCATACAATGGAAGTTTCACAATATGAGATGGTCTGCATGGAGGCAAGAGACTGTTGAAAATATGGAGGTTATTAGCTGCCATTAAAATTCAAGTGGGTACAAGTGATGACAGTGACCTAAAACATGTCTGCTTCATGCAGTGCAAAAGGTGAGAGCCAAGAACCATCTTCAGGTGCTCATTTGAGAACCAGACCAAAATCATTATGTGCACCCCTGGTTATAAAACCATGGACCAACATGAAAACCCAGCTGTTCAGAAAAAAATGTTCTCATAAACAACAGGAAGGATGGCCAACACAAGAAAATATGTCAACTCTTCAGTTATAGTACTGAACATTAGCAGTAGAAGAATTATCAGAGGGGAAAGTGTAGAAGTTCCTGATCCTCTTTTCCCTTAGTCAATACAGGAAATGACTTTGGATGATTTCTGTTGTCCTCTTTGTAAGCAGGGTCTCTGAAAAGGCCCCGTTCAGACCTGACATTAACATCTGTCCTGAGTGATCTGATTACATGTGGACAGCTATAAATACAGGTGTGAATGCAACCAACACACATTGAGGACTCATTTTAGATCTGATCTCTCAACCACCAATTTGCAGTCACAATCTTTCAGCAGTGTGAACACTAATGTGACCTAGTCACAACTATCTGGTCTCTATTTGGTTTACAGTCATGTAAATGACATGTTTGGGCTCTCTCTCAGCATCACTGTATCCAGCCTGTCTACACTGTCTGAAGTGTGTCTTAGCTGCCAACATTAAGAGGCAGTTTGACCCCATTGTTTCAGTTCATTTCACCATTGCACAAAACTAAGAAAAGAGACAACATTTTATTGATGGTAAACATGTCATATTTTACAAATACAGTAAACAGTAAACAATATACTGTTGGCTACTTCTTTGTCATCCATTGGGAAAGTTCTCAGACTCCCAAAGACAACTCGCTCTGTTTTGTGAGTTAGAAACGGAGCTGGAAGTAGGTCATACATGTGCAAGTCACAAGCAAGTCTCAAGTCTTAACCTTCAAGTCACAATCAAGTCCCAAGTCACTGTGGTGAAAATCAAGTTAAGTAGAGTCAGTGCTTTATCTCATGCAAGTCGAGTCAATGCTCAGGTCAGGCAAGTCACAAGTCAAATCAAATTCTGATGATCTACCACAGTTTCCAAATTTAAATAATCTAAAAGACAGTGGTCATTTAAAGTTGTTTATTTTCAACATTAGGCTAACAGAACCTGTTGCATTTCCCCCTGGCCCATTAACTAAAACATCTATCTAAGGTGCTGCTCATATAACAATATGTCACTGTTTTCCTTAATTACAAGAATAGCACTGCATCAAAGCCAAATATAACTGGAGGCATGGCCGTACGCAGAATTTTAGAAATACCGAGGTCCAAAAACTGAGCTTGCTAGGGGGGTTCGGTGGAAAAAAACTTGAATTCCCTGACTGCATTTCAAGACATGTGGAGGTCAAAAATCAGCATTTTAAGACATTTAGTGGTGATAAATCTGCATTTTAAGACATTTGGAAGGTAAAAATTAGATAACAATAGCTTTAAAATCATGTCAGTGGGCAGTGACATCAATTATCTGTCAAGCAGTAATGCATGAGAATCAGGTTAAATGTTGCAGTGAATGATCCATCCCCTATGATTTGTTCTCCCTCTATATTCACTGCCTTTCCCTTCATCTGTGACTCTACACTTGTCTCTCCTGTCAAAGCATATTAGAAATATTTAATTGAAATTCTATACACTTTAGTTATTTCATATTTGTGTTTGAGTTTGCATCATTTTGGATTTGAATTACAGAAAGGTGCCTCAAACAGTACATAAACATAAGATGTGTTATACAATAGCACAGAGTCAGACAATAATAATATATTAAGAATGCCCATAGGTTCCACTGTTATGACCAAAGAACAAAAATCTTAGTTGTAATCAGGCCTACATTTGTTTGAATGTGATCAGGTCAGTTTCACTGAACTACCAGCAGACCACTAATACAATATAATAATATAATATAATATAACCACTTCTACACTTACCTGTGTTGTGGATGGATTGTGGTGGATTCAGCTACATGTCCGGTTTGTTGACTTAATCAGAGAACCACCGTGCTGAACAAAGAGTTGTAGTAAAGGCAAGATAATTCACTTCCTGCACCGACACACAAACACACACATGAACAATGATGCAGGCGATCCGAATGCGGCTTTTATTATGTACACCTCTGAAAAAATACCGAGGTCCGGACCTCGGTCACCTCAATGGTGGGTACGGCTATGACTGGATGGTGTATATAATGAAACCAAGTTTATAGAAATAAATTAAAAAACAAAAATATATAGCTAAAACATTGCTGACATTAGGCTATATCAAACCATGAAAACAAACCAGACAAAGACAACATTCAACACCCCAATTTATGTTGGCCTAAGCCAGCACAGGCACATCATGGTACAGAGGTTGTTCAGCTGCAGATGTCATCTGGAGAGAGGTCCAGCAGCAGTCTCACACAGTACCACACAATATTACAGTAATATTCACTCCCCCAAAGATCTTTCCCTAACCCTTTTCTTGGTACCTCATCTTTTCAAACCTGGATCATGTCATAGGGGTGTCTGGTAGCCACTGGCGATTTTAGACCCTTTTTAGGGGTGTTCAAGTAAACCTTAAGTCCCGGTTTTAGTTTAATAGCATACATGACATGAGTACAACCATCGCGCTCCACCATTTTTGTCTCGCTACCCATTGAGTTGCCTTGTTATGCCTCATAATACAATGTCAGAATGCCCCACTCGTTAGACAAGAGTCTACAAGTTTTGTAATGGTTTGCTTATTGAATTCAGCCCAGGTCATTATGATCAAGTCTTTGTCTCAGGTTTCATTAACTAACTAAAGGTCCTCTCTAAAACAGGTGTATTATATTGATTGTTCTATTTATTATTATTAGGAGTGTTATTATACGCTACAATGAACACCAACTAAATATTTTGCTTCTGAGGGTAACATTGTGTAGCTCAGGGGAGTCCAAACTACGGCCTGCGGGCCAACTGTGGCCCGTGGTCCATTTTTAATTGGCCCGTGGCAAAGTCTAAAAATAGAATGGGGTATGGCCGGCATTAGAACATGTGAAGATTGCCCTTGACGGTATTGCACTTGTTAGTTTCTTAGTTTTAAAACATCAAGTGTCAGACAAAGCTTGTGCTTTTGATCGTTACTCGATTGCAGGTGATGAGAGCACAGATACCATAGCCACCGCACAGCTGTTATTGTTTTTGCAGGAGTTGACGATAACTTTTGCATAAGAGAGGAGCTGCTTAATATCTGGAGTCTAAAGGGCACAACAATGGGTGAGTACATTTTTGAAGATGTGTCAACTGCCTACAATGAGTTGGGACTTCTATGGGACAAGCTATGTGGAATTACAAAGGATGGGGTTCCAATAATAACAGGCTAGCATAAAGGAATGGATTTCATGGTGTGCAACAAGGTGCAGGAAGAGTGGAGGTGAGGCTGTTAAAATGCACTGCATCGTCCACAAAGAAGCACTCTGCCCCGAGACAGTCCAGCTTGGTGATCTGATGAACACTGGTGAAAACAAATAATTCGAGCACCAGTGCTCTATCACAGAGAATTTCAGGCTTTCCTCCCAGAATCGATGCTCTATACAGGGGCCTACTCTACCATTCTGATGTGCACTGGCTAAGTCATGGCTCTGTGCTGCAGCGGTTTTATTCTCTGAGGTCAGAAATCCACCAGTTTTTGAAAGAGAAAGACAGACTTCTTCATGAACTGAGTGACCCTCTGTGGTTGGCAGACCTGGCTTTTTTAGTTGATCTGACTGGTCATCTTGACACACTGAACAAGAGCCTACATGGCAAAGACCAGCTTGTGCCAAAGTTTTACACACACATGAAAGCATTCTGTGTGAAGCTCCGTGTCTTTGAGACACAACTACGGGACCTCAATGTTACACACTTCCCACGCTGTCAGAAATCAAACCAAGATCAGCCATCTCATGCCCTTCCTATCTCAACAACCAAACTTACTCCTGACTTGCTAGCCATCCTTCTGTCCAAAGCGCAGCATCATTGCTCCCATTGAGTATAACGCTGTTCCCACCATAGGTGAGTTAAAAATATATGAAACAGTAATCATTCACCCAGCAGTCGATCACTCTCTCTCTCTCTCTCTTTGTATGTGTATGTAATTGACTTAAAGTCTTTTCAAGTCATCTGTCTCAAGACTAAGTCAAGTCTCAAGTCATGAACACCAAGTCAAAGTCAAGTTTCATCAATGTTGGTCAAGCAAGTCTCAAGTCCTCAATTTTGTCTAACCTCTGGTTAGGAGATATATTACAAAAAAAAAAAAGAAAGAAAAAAGGGTACAATGTTTTTAACATCAAGAAATAAGTAATGTAATCTTAAAATTCAAATTCATAACTTAATGAAAATGTATATTTATAAAATGTATATATATATATATATATATATATATATATATATATATATATATATATATATATAATTTATTAAGTTATTAATTTTAAGATTATGTTATTTATTTCTTTATGTTAAAAACATTGTGCCCATTTGTCCCAGTGATTGGAATGTTTTGCTTATACAGTGGGGAAATGAGATCTGATCTGGAGGTACATTATAATGCCAAGTGTTGACAGCTTGTGATTGGATCACTCTGGACAGATAGTAACACCAGGTCTAAAAGAGGGTCAAAAATTAGCTTTTCGTTTGATCCCTTTTTAAATTATGTCCTATTCAAAAAATAACTATACATGTAAAAGTGAGCATTTAAACCTTAAATGAATGATCTCAAAAAATCCTAAGCAGGAAATTCAAGACTACAGTATGCAAATCTACTCAACAGTGACAACACCCACTCAGCACTCATAGCACAAAAATAAATATATTCTTGGCCTTTTCATGGGTAACTCATCTACAGTGACTGACTGACAGAGGTTTACAGAATGGGACAGGTTCAACTTATAAATATTGCGGAGCCTCATGTATAAATGTTAGCATACTGTACAGTCATCACTAACATCATGCACAAAATAGCAAAGCATACATTTGTTTACTTGTTTTAATAAATGTGGAATCTATGTCAAACTTCACATGTATCTAAATAAAATCTTAATATTTACATTCTTGTATGCATGTCCTCTTTATTTTAACTTTGTCTTATGGCATCATCAGAAGACAGATTGTAAAAAAAGTGTTTGTTTAAAATAGGAATGCATCAATACCACTTTTTGTTAGACCAAGTACAAGTACTTACATTTGAGTGTTTGCTGATACCGAGTTACTTACTTTCTGACTGTCACAAAATCAAGTTTACAACATGATGCTGTGGCACATTAGAATTCAACTGTGCTTGTCTGAACAAACATGGCCCTGCCACCACATCTAATTTACCACTTCAGCGACACTTCTTTTACCTAGTCAACTAACAGAACTTATTGTTACCTTGCCATAAAGCGGTACCAGATGCGGTGGTATCGGAGTAATTAACGTACAAGTTAGTATCGGTTGGATACCTGATACTTGTATTGGTGCATCCCTAGTTTAAAACACATTGAACCCTTAAGATGCAGCTAGTTAATCTAGACACATGCCTAACCTTATTGTAAAACATGTGCTGATGGATAAACATTGTAATATTGAACCCAATCTTAATGTTTATGCATCCTTTATACATGAGGCACCTCAGCTTTGACAAATGAAGTGTTTACGATGTAAAAATCATGGCCAAGTGAAATGCAAAAAAATGCAACTGAAAATCATGGGATATGGGGGAACATGCATTTAATAACTTAAAATTAAAATGTCAATGTGCGCGGGAGCATGCTCTTTTAAAATATAGGGAGCGTTCAGTTGGAAAATCTTTGAGCCTCCCAACACAATTACAATCGATTGTCAGAAATCACGCAAACATGGATTTAATTTACCAGTGCATAAATACAGGAGTTATCAGTGGATTTTCTTTTACTTCATTTGTTTCAGATTTCAGCACTCACACAGTACACCTGTGAGTCCTGCTCTCCAGTGAAATGCTACACAGATGATCGAAGATGTCGACAAAGGTCTTGTTCCCAGTTTAGCAGCTTGTCTGTTGTGAAAGATGATGACACACGACAGCACCTATTCCCACACCAGCGGAGATGGAGGCATTTCAGAGGGTTGAGCCACTGTGGAACTGTTCAGAGGGAGGCCAACAAGTGGCTCAAGTTAACATGAGCTAAAACACAAGAGTATGTTAGCTACAGATAACATCACTGGGTTAGAGGCTGTTCACATGTCTCATCTACAAAGGCATGGAAACTGCCTGCTGTGTGCTTTCATATTTTTATCCAAGGTGCTTGGGAAGTCGTGTTCCTGTCGTGCCTGCCATCACTTGGCAACCAAAACCTGTGTGCTGCAATGATGATGATGAAGTTGCTGTAATTTAGCAAGAGCCTCACGGACACAACTAAGAAAAAAGTCAAAAGACATATAAATGGATTTCCAGCACCGCAAATCCCTCCAGGTATTGTTCAAGGTCAAAACACGAATGACCTGACAGATCATAAAACTCTGGGTTTCCACAGTATGAACACAATAAGCTGCTTCTCCATCTTAACTCACTTAAGGTTGGCTGACCTTTCAGCCGTATGTTGTGATAGAATGGGTCATGCAAGTCCCATGGAACCGATTGGTTAGTTCCATGACCACATGTGGTGTGCTTGCAATTTTCTCGATGCACCACAGAGCCGCCTGATAAAATACACCTGATTAAATGAGCAACATGAGTACACACTGTGTTTTTGATAGATATTATAATATAATATATACTGTATGTAGTCTGTTTATCTATCTGTCTATCCATCTATAAAAATTCATCAAAAACAATGGATATGTGCAACAAAATGAAGCAGCATGTGAACAGCCTCTCATAAGATCTAGAGGTTATGTTATGTTCCATAAATGTTAAAAAGATGTTGGAAGATATTCTTACATACTATACACTCTATATAAAACATCTATATATATAAACATCTATATAAATGTGCGTGTGTGTATGTATAAACATCTATATATATATACGTGTATACACACACACACACACACACACACACACACACACACACACACACACACACACACACACACACACACACACACACACACACACACACACACACACACACACACACACATACATACAGTCCGAATGCAAAAACTTTTGACATTCTGTAAAACAGAAAGTGAAAATTTCCTGATACTTTAAGAAATTCAATTAAATTCAAAACAGTATAAAGGCAATAAATCTTATTAGGCTCTTAGGCAATAAAGCTGTAACTTAAAAATTTCATTGAACTTTGTTAACGCAGTATACTGAGCAACTTTAAAAACGCATATTTTCCTTTCACTAGCCCTAATCTATTGAAACAAACAAACGTGACACATAGAAATGACTTTTTTAAAGTACTCACAACCAAAACATGTTAAATAATGAATAACCATCATTTAGTCATAACATAGAAATAACAGTCATTGGTGCATTTCATAGTAAATGATGATGTTGGTGAGATTTTTTGGTGCATGATTGAAAACACCTGACCAAGACAATAAAAAGCCGGGCAAAATTAATATCCTAATGAAACAACTGATGATGTCACGACTTCCGCAAAACTTACGTGACCAGGCAGGATGCTGATGGCTGGAACTCTGCAGACACGTGTAGCACAGATGTTACAGATGTTATGGCTCATTGCACAGTGGAGGCAGATCACATTTAGTGACAAGTCCAGATTTAACTTGCACAGAGCTGATGGTCGTAGGTGCTGTGTATCAACGTCGTGGGTAATGCTATCCTGCAGCATACATCCAGGAATTGGATCGTTTGGTGGTGATGTCATGATCTGGGGAGCCATTGGTAATGGATGGTGGTCCGACCTGGTCCACATCCACAGTACACAGCTATCTGTTACCAAGATACGGTCCTAGGTCCACACGTCATTCCCAGGATACAGCAATCAGGCATCACCTTCATGCATGACAATGCCAGACCACATGTGGCTCATGTCTGTCAAGAGTAGCCTACCTGGACCAGAACAATGTTGCTGTCCTTCCTTGGCCAGCATATTCACCAGATCTCAACCCAATAGAGCATCTGTGGGATGTTCTGGATCACCGGGTGAGACGGAGAGATCCTGCTCCAGCTACACATGAACAACTTGTCACAGCACTGCAAGAAGAATGGCATGCCATCCCACAAGTCCAGATTACCGTCTTATCCATTCAATGCACAGGAGGTGTGAAGCAGTGATAAATGCTGGAGGTGATCACACGCGTTACTGACTGTTGTTGTTGTTCTCTGTCTCACCATCCACACTTATTGACTTGTAAACACTAAGGCAACAACAACTAATTTGCACAAAAATGATTTTTCTGTACTGTTAAAGTGTGAATAAAGTTGTGTGAACCATAATTTGCCTTTGATATTTAATATGAACAGGACTGCATGAAATCTTACAAAATTATGCGTTTTTACTGTTGCTCAGTATATATGCTAATTCTGAATTTTATATCAGCAACATTCAAAAAATTAGGACAGGGGAAACAAAAGACTAGGAAAGTTGTGAAATGCTCAAAAACACCTGACTCGGACTTTTCCACTTGTAAAGAGATTCACTGGTAACAAGTCATTGCTTCCAGCGCTAAGTTCAAAGCCACAGCATCTGTGATGGTATGGGGTGTGTTAGTGCCCATGGCATGGGTAACTGCACATCTTTGTAAGATTGAAAGGTATGTACAGGTTTTGTAACAACATATGTTGGTGTCTTTTTGACTGACATCCCTCCTTATTCCAGCAAGACAATGCCAAGCCACATTCTGCGTGCCTTACAATAGCGTGGTGTAAAAGAGTCAGGGTACTAGACTGGCCTACCTACAGTCCAGTAGGTCCCCCATTGAAAATATGTGGCACATAATGAATATGACAGTGGAGACCTTAGACTGTTGAGCAACTGAAGCCATACATCAAGCAAGAATAGGACAGAATTCCACTTTCAGAAATTCATGTCCACTCCTCCCAAATGCTTACTGAGTGTTGTTAAAAGAAAAGGTGATGTAACAGAATGGCGAACATGCCCATGTCCCAATTTGTTGCAGACATTAAATTCAGAATGAACATAAAGTTTATAAAAACAAAAACATTTACCAATTTGAACATTAAATATATTGGCTATATACTGTATGCCATTGAATTGAGGTTATAAAGGACTTACAAATTGTGCTATTCTGTTTCTATTGACTTTTTACATTGCATATATACGTGTGCGTTCAAATATACAGTATGTGTGACAGTAAGTCTTTACATACTGTTGCTGGAAAGCAGAAATATTAGCAGCAGCAAGACATTTTCAAAGTTGCTTATTTAGCCTTGCTTGATAAAAGGACTGAACAAAGAAAAAGTGCTACCCCTTCTCAGTCAAAAGATAAAGTAACACACTTCCCTACAACTACGAAGCTGTCAAATAAACACACAGAAACCTTGAAGACTTTACTTACTCGTACCTGATAAAGCTTTTAAAAGCAGCTGACTGAGGGTTAATGCAGAGTGGTACTCGACTCCCCTTTTGCTGTTCCAAAATGAACTGATGGATGATTTCTATGAGAGAAAAAGAGACCAGTACAGAAAGACCAGTAAACAGATAGTTACTCAAGTTCTTACTTGCTATAAAATTCAGAGACCTAGGCAGTGAGAGTAAAAGCCTTAATTCCAGCAAAGGCACACAGCTTTTTTTATGGTCTCACAATTCAAGGTGTATGTCAGTAAAATGTAAGCCATAAGATCGAGAGAATTTTCTGTCGACGTTTGGAGCCACCAACAATCTTCCCACATCTGGCAAACTGAACAATCAGGGACAATTGGTCACCAAGAAATTCTTCAGTCTGGCAATAATCGTAAGCTTGTATTCATAAGATTCTAAAAATGTTGGACCTAAGCAGGTGAGGAGGAATAAATTACTGGACCTCTTGCAATTTTAGTTGAAGACCCTAAAAAAGAGCATTTCTGGAGAGATCTGAAAATGGGTGTGCAGCCATATTTCTGTCCAATCTGGTTGAGCATGAACAATTCTGCCAAGATGAATGGGAGAAACTAGTAAAATAAATGTGTGCCAAGCTTTCGATGAAGATTTGATGATGTCATTGCTGCAAAACATGATTTAAACAAGTGTAATTGAAGGGTCTGAATACTTGAATGGATATTTATCTATTCATCCATCCATCCATCCATTCAAGCTCTTCCTAGGGGATCCTTGGCCTTTGCAGGCTAGATATGATATGCCTTCAGTGACTTCTGGGACTACCCTGAGGTCTCCTCCCAGTTGGAAGAGGCCATAAAACCTCCAAAGGGTGTCACCAAGGAAGCATCCTAATCAGATGTCCAACAACCTTAACTGACTCTTCTCGACGTGAAGGAGCAGACTGATTACAAAATAATTAATTAAATCCATTTTAAGATGAAAAGTTGAAAAGGTTTTCAGACTCACTTTCCATAGAAAGTCTGGGGGTTTGATTTTAAGACTAGGAAACAAAGGAAAACTGTGGAGGTGCCAGTATTGTCTAGTGCTCGTACACTTTTCTGTTCTTTACATTTCATGAGTACTCTCAACGAGTTATGTTGCATTTCATATAATATTCTACATACCCATTCTGGTAGATCGTGTTGTTCAGTGAATGTGAATCAATATTAATTGGAGGCCTAAATTTTATTCCTGGAAGAATCATGAACACGTTATCTTCAAATCCCTTTATCACTGTTAAAATATCCTTTAATACATTAAAAATTAAAGCTACCAGCAGTTTATCAGCTGATAAACTTACCTTTGACCTGTCTCACAGAGGTCAGGTTCTTCTCAAACCCATCATCAAACTTGGGATTAGTGACAGGCTCAAAGTCACTGGTGTAAACACGGCCAGAGGATGTGGTGTAGCAGCATTTGCACATGCATGTATGGTAGCGCAGTCGCCCCTCGTCCAGGTAAGGATGAGTCAGGGCATCCTTGGCTGAAATCCTCTTTGACTAGAGACCAAACACATAAGCTATGTGTGATTAACAAGACTTAACTGTTTTATGTTCATCTTAGCCTCAGAATACACCTAAAAAGAAATCAAATAGCAACTTTTTTCAGCTATCTTTCACTTTTTGCCACACTCGCTGTTATCCTACAAATCTCCAGAGGCCTGTACTGTAAAGCAGGTTGTGTGGTAATAGTAACTTCCCGTAGTAAGTTATGGTGCATACCTAACCTCCAGCCGAGCAAGTTATGTTTGAGATAGGAGGTAAAATGATTTGTGAACCAAAAGCACCTCAGAAAAATGTCATTGCCATTCGTAGAGGATCCCGGACCTCAGTGTGTGGATCGTGAGATCCTGCCCTTTCCTATTGTTTTTATCCCTATCAAAACCATTTCATGATACTTTTGTGAACCAATATCATCCTACAACCGAGACTAATTGAAGCACTAACGCCTTGTACTTGTTTTATTCATACATTTTGAATGTACCATTTTGATTACATTTTTCTATTTATTTTATTTGCTCCCAAATCTATTTGACATGCTGAGGTTTCAGCTTAAAGAATAAAGCTTCAGGCCATAAAAACGCATCCAAGCAACACGTTAATTTACAGGAACACACAAATGTAATTATAGTAACAGCTACTCATGCCCTAATGATGAAGTAATATTATTATAAGCCTAAGAATTTACACATTCAAACTGTGATTTTTTTTCCAGCTGCACTTCCTGCATTGGGCCGCCCCAACGAAGCTGCTTTTAGCCTAGATTATGTGTTTGACTTCTTACTTTTTGTCTAATATTATAGTTTGCTCATTGTTTGTAAAATAAGCTGCTCTGCAGTCAGTAGACCTGTCCATGTTTTGATTGCCCATATGCTGCAAACACCGCTTCTTATGTGAATGAACTCGTGGTTGCATTGGGAAAACCTGGGTTAACTTATCGAGTTGATAACCACCAACGTGATAGTTAAATGAAAGTGAGGTGGTTAGATTTATCGAAGCCAGATAACAGAAAGACAAGCTGGGCATGAACTTGCTTTGTTGTACAGACCTCATATTCTACTTTTTATCAGGTCTCTGAAAATTGCCTTTGTCCTTTTGAATGTCGATGTCTATTACACATCACATCCTGTATTTTCACCATGTTAAAATGCCGTCTGGGATAATGAGTTAAATTACTGAAAGGCACAGTGATTATTTTTCCCCTGTACGGTTAATCTTGCTTGAATGTGTACCTTGACCAACCAAGCTCAAATAGTCTTCTCTGTCTTGTTTTCATTGCTTGCTTCACACGGACCATTATTGTAACAGGCACACTGAGCTGTGCTGCACAATACGTATCTGTTATTACACTTCAGTAAATGACTGAATGGCTATTAGGAAACATAATGCAGAGCTATGTATAACAGAATAACTTACCGGATCAAACACCAGCATCCTGCAGAGGAGGTGGACAGCCTCATGGGTTGCTTGGCTAGACAGCGTGTACAGAACAGGAAGGGAAGGCTGCAGACAAAGCAAACATCACAACATCAACCATCCTCCCCCGTCCCTTTCAGCGTCTGGTGTACCTTATATACATGTGGGTCAATTAATATCTTTTAAACCAGGAAATGTTTTTTACGAATCATACCAAGGAAACGCCATGAACCGCCACACTCTGCCTCTGATTCATTTGGTTTGAAATTTCTCATGTCAAAGTTCTTCCAGTGAGAAGCTACATGAGATACTTCATCTTCATGCCAAGCCAATCAGAGGCAGAGTAAGGCAGGTTGTGGCGTTGCCATGGTAGGAGTCGTAAATTTACGTGGCAGTGGAATGTTGTCTCTGAGTGCTATCTAGTTAAAAGACATTTTCTTGCAAATAGTGTAAATTATATTTCAGCGTGAAAATGTAAAAATCAATTTATACAAAGTCTAATGAAAAATTCAAGCAGCACATTCTTTAAAAATAATTTTGTGTTTTTAAATAGGAAAGTGTATTAATTTAGGAAAAGAACACATCTTCAATTAAGTACATTTTGAAAAAAGTAAATACATTATTGGTGAAAAATAAAATATTGAAATTTTTTTTGAACTATCTAGATATTATTTTCAGCTATAATTTAGATTACATGTAAATATTACCATTTTTATATATACCATTTTGTGTATATATAAAATACCATTTTGTGAATTTCCCCACTGTGGGACTAATAAAGGGATATCTTATCTTATCTTATCTTATCTTTTAGGCGATATAGTAAATCACCTATTTAATAATTTTTAAAATAATTTAAATACTTTATTTTATCACCCTCTTGCATCACCCAGGCGGAACGTCACTAACAATGTGAAAGACTTAACTCATGGTGAATGGTGTTGTGTAACTAACCATTTTCTATAGAAATATTCCTAAAGAGCTAATTACTGCTTAACTGATAATTATTAAGGACACATTTAAACACAGGTTACTTGGGCTTATGGCCTCAAACACATTGTCTCAAGGTATGCTGGGAAACTCCACCCGCCTGTCGCCAACACGCTATAGTGTCTATTATCCCATTGTGTAAAACCACAGTAGTTGTTTCAACTGTCATTAAACATTTATTTTCATAATGGCAAAAGACGTCAGCTACCCAACATTGAACAGGACAGCTGCAGAACAATGAACAAGTACATGTGAATCTATTCTGGTGTGTGCTATTGTCATAACTGTTAAGAGCATTCATATAACAGATCTGAATGTGAATGAAAGATTTTAGAAGCTGAGTAGAATACCTGATACCTGAGTAGAGTTTTACAAAACAAAAGTTCCATTTATCCAACTTTTCTCACATAACAAAAGGAATGTTTCCCATGAAAAGTAGTGGAGTACAAGTAGAAAGTGGTATGAACAGAAAACAGGCTGTTCAAGTAAAGTATCTCTAATTTGTGGGGTACTTAAGTACAAGAGTAATATACTTAGTTACATTGTGAAAAAAGCAGAAGTTCCCAGTACTTGGTTTGTTTAAATGAACCAAACTCAAGTAAACTGAGTTTGACAATTTTCTAGATGCCAAAGTAACTAAAATAAAATGAGTTTATTAAGAAGTTGATAAAAACTGAGTTCGGTCAACTCAGTATTTCTAACTAAATTCAATCTTACATTTTACAGTGTATGATTGTGCATGTAAGAGAGTATAGTAGTGTGAGTATGTTAGTATGATTGTGTCTATGAAATTATGATCGAGTGTGTGAAAAAGTATAAAATATTTCCTACATGGCCACCGTCTCTGCTCCGAAACAGGAAGTAGCAGTGTGGTTTTATTGTCATCCATGTATTTTTCTGTGTTTCCAATTGTCACGTATGTACTTTTAGTTTCACTCTTGAGTTTTTTACTGTCCAGATGCTGTTTGTCAGCGGAAAGTTTGATTGTGTCTTTAGCTGATGCTGGCTAATGATTTCAACAAGTTAAATTTAACAGTATCATGCTGAACTTAACATGCCATTGGAGAGTGACATAGCAGCCCCTGCATTTACCGCTTAAATGAAGGATTGTGTCACATGTAAAACCAGGACAACATTTTAAAAGTAGGGACAGAATTCAGTATGGGTGATTATTAATACCGTATATTCATTCTAATGCTTGGACCATGTGTGAGTGTTGGACAGAAGGATGCATTCAAAATATTGTGGCCACAAGATATTGGCCAGAAGACACTCTAAGCTTGACTGCTGTTTGTACAGATGAGAGGGTTGTGGTGGATAGTGTGTGTGTGTGTGTGTGTGTGTGTGTGTGTGTGTGTGTGTGTGTGTGTGTGTGTGTGTGTGTGTGTGTGTGTGTGTGTGTGTGTGTGTGTGTGTGTGTGTGTGTGTGTGTGTGTGTGTGTGTGTGTGTGTGTGTGTGCTGTGCCCGCATATGAAAACAAAGTGCCCGACCCATCATTTTCCTCTGGTGCCGGGATTGGTAGTATATTGTTCTTTATTGTTTGTTTGTTTTTATTTAATCCCGTTAATAATTCCCATTTTTACTTGACGTATCTATAATCCGATGATGTCTTTATTTCTGTAACTGTAACGGAATACAGTAACACTTTTTGTATCCTAATTATGTAACGCTGTTACATGTATACTGTACATGTACAGTACCAGTCAATAGTTTGGACATACCTTCCCATCCACTTGAATGGGAAACGGTGTCCAAATTTTATATTTTATTTTATATCCCACTTACAAACACAAACAAACAAAAAAATTCATAAATGGCATAGATCCATCACCTCCTCCAACTCTGATAGTCGGAGGAAATAAACATCCTGAGCAACAGGAGAAACACTTTTTTTTTATGTCATGCCATCCTGTTCATATTAAATATCAAAGGCAAATTATGGTTCACACATCTTTATTCCCCCAATCATTTTTGTGCAGATCAGTGGTTTTTGCCTTTGTGTTTACAAGTCAGAAAGTGTGAATGGTGAGACAGAGAACAACAATAGTCACTACCGTGCGTGTCTACCTCCAGCATTTATCACTACTTTACACCTCCTGAATGGATAAGATTTTATTCTGGACTTTTAGGATGACATGCCATTCTTCCTGCAGTGCTGTGACAAGTTGTTCATGTGTTGCTGGAGCAGGATCTCTCCGTCTCACCCAGTGATCCAGTACATCCCACAGATGCTCTACTGGGTTGAGATCTGGTGAATATGCTGGCCAAGGAAGGACAGCGACATTGTCCTGGTCCAGGTAGGCTACTCCTGACAGACATGAGCCACATGTGGTCTGATATTGTCATGCATGAAGGTGATGCCTGATTGCTGTATCCTGGGAATGACATGTGGACCTAGGACCGTATCTCGGTAACGGACAGCTGTCAGTGTACTGTGGATGTGGACAAGGTCTGACCACCATCCATTAGCAATGACTCCCCACATCATGACATCACCACCAAAACAGTCCACGATTTAAACGCCTACGACCATCAGCTCTGTGTTAAATCTGGACTTCACTGAAATCTGCCTCCACTGTGCAATGAGCCATAACATCTGTAACATCTGTGCTACACGTGTCTGCAGAGTTCAGACCATCATCATCATCATCATCCTGCCTGGTCACAGAAGTTTTGTGGAAGTCGTGACATCATCGGTTGTTTCAATAGGACATTAATTAGACCCGGGATTTTATTGCCTTGACCAGGTCTTTTCAGTCATGCACAAAAAAATCTCACCAATACCATCGTTTACTCAGAAATGCACCAATGACTGTTATTTCTATGTTATGACTAAATGATGGTTATTCATGATTTAACATGTTTTGGTTGTGAGTGCTTAAAAAAGTCATTTCTATGTAACATGTGTGTTTGTTTCAGTAGATTAGGGCTACTGAAAGGAAAATATTGGGTTTTTAAAATTATGCATTTCTACTGTTGCTCAGTATGTATGTCAAAACCTCCTTCAACTGTTTTATTATTTTCCTTCATTCATTCATTCATTTTCTGTCACTGATTATCCTGTGTAGAGTCACGGGGGGGCTGGAGCCTATCCCAGCTGACTTTGGGCAGGAGGCGGGGTTCACCCTGGACAAGTCGCCAGTTCATCACAGGGTCACATAGAAAGACAAACAACCATTCACACTCACATTCACACCTACGGTCAATTTAGAGTCACCAGTTTACATATATTACATGTCTTTGGTGGTGGGAAGAAACCAGAGACCCCAGAGGGAACCCACGCAGTCAGGGGAGAACATGCAAACTCCACACAGAAAAGTCCCAGGTCCTCAGGTGGATTTGAAGCCAGGACCTGCTTGCTGTGAGGCAACAGTGCTACCCATTGATGTTCTTACATTGTTGTGGAGCAAACAACATGTCAAACTAGAGGGCTCTCAGAGTGTACCTCTGGCAGGTGAATTCATAAATCCTACTATGATCATGTTTCTAATGTAGTGGAAGTTCTTTTAGAGACAGGCTACATGAGAAACATCGTCATGCCAAGCCAATACAAAAAAAAAAAAATCTTAGATCCATACCATACCATCAACCAATGAAGAAAATAGTTATGGGAGCACCTGTGTCTACTTTTTTGTTACTGTGCAGTGAGACTGATCCATATCCACAATAAATCATACATAGTGTTGTTGTGATTGTTGTTATTCACCTGTTGTTTTGTCTTGTCAAAATAACAAGGTCGGAAATCTCTATGGCAAATTATATTGCTTACCTGTTTGTGAGGTCCTCTGAGAATGTGTGCACGAGCGCCTTCACACGCCGTCCTCATGGCGTCCATAGAAGGAGTCCCCAACAGGTCAGTGATTAGATCCAGCTACAAGCCAACAATGCATAAAAGACACAGTCAAACACATGACAGGCTAACGTAAGGTTTGTTTTTGGCACTTCACGTCTCAGTAGACACTGATCTGTGAGTTCAAATGACAAACAATAATACAGGATGTCTTTATCATATATCATATCATAAATCAGTATCATAAATTAAACTAGTCATCTGCGACTCCCTTTAAAATCCTGCACTTGCTGAATGATATTATATGGGACTTGGGCAAGATGGCGGCGCGCATGGATGCAGCGGCTCTTGGCTCTCTGACATGGTGCACATTGATTGTATTAACAGTGTATGGAGTTTGTGTTAGAACTTGTTATCAAGCTAAACACCTGCTGATCCCGGGCGCTGGTGTAAGAACAGTAAAATCACGTATACCCATTGCTCTCAGGACCTGGTCGGCAAATACATTGGCGGTTGTAAAAAAACATTTTTTTTAAAGGCCCAGCAGCGACTGCACTTCCTGAGACTGGAGACCTTCTACCGCTCCACCATCAAGAGTGTGCTGGCATACTGCATTACAGTGTGGTACACCGGCTGCTTAGCAGCAGACAGGAGAACACTGCAGAGGGTGATAAAACTGCAGAAAAGATCATTGGCTGCCCTCTGCCTTCCCTGGAAGATATTTCTGGCTCTCTGTGCCTCAGCAGAGCCCCAAAAAAATCACCAAAGATAATTCCCATCCTGAACATAAGCCGTTCACTCTGCTGCCCTCAGGAAGGAGGAACAGGACCATAAAAACACGGACAAACAGACTCAAAAACAGTTTCTTTCCCTGGGCCATCAGAACCCTTAATGCTGTCAGATAAACACATGTATACATACTTTATAACTGTAATATTCATCTTGTGCAATAACTGCAAGGAAACATATTTCTTCTATTTTTATAGTATTTATTTGTATATTTATTGAATGTCTTTTGTCATCTGTTTTAACTTTTGTCTGTTCAACATGTCTGTCTTTTTAACCTTTAAAGGCTTTCTATTCTCTCTTCTTTCTATTCTATTTAAACAGTGGCACACGTCTTGCTGAGGATCAGGCATGTAGCCCTTGGTCAGTACTCCAAATAATACACCAATGAATAATTAATGAACTAATCACCACCCCTTTGCATCTTGTACTTTACTTTGTGCCCTGATTATTATTTATATTATTATATTATTATTATTATTGGCATGGTCTACATGAACCATGCACCATGCACTTTAGATGGTTTAAACATGGCCCTTTGTCTTTTTCCGTGCAAAATACTGTCAGCAATCAATTCTAATAATGTCTATTCTACTTTTTACGTTAACTTCTATTAAAGTGATTACTTCCTGAACATATTTAAAATTGCAACCCTCCAAAAACTGGGAGGGATAATGTCCTGTGAGCCACTGAAAGGCCTTTCAATGTGAAACATCTGCGCAGAAAGTGTTTTGTTTCACTGATGGTAGTTTCAAATGGAAGTAGCTGGAAACAATACGCAAATATCAGAGTTGTGGAAATGCACACTGTCCTGAATTTATGAAAACAACAGGAGTAATCATACGGAAAGTAATGAAAACAAACAGGAGCAGATCAGAAAATAAGTTTCTTACTAAAACATGGTGAGATATACATTTTAAGTTAAACATAAAGGCCTTGTTCCCTCTGCAGCTGAGGTAAAAAGAATATTTTGGCATTTTATTTCAGTGTGACTGTATATCCTGTATACTGTCACTGTTATCTGAAGAGATCAGGGTTACCTGCTGAATGGGACTTTGGGCTTGGAAGAGGATACGTCGCCCCAGAAGTTCAGCAAAGATGCATCCTACAGACCAGATATCTATGGAGTTGGAGTAGTGGCGGCACCCCATGAGGATCTCAGGAGCCCTGTAGTACTGAGTCACAACTTCCTGAGTCATGTGACGGGCCTCGTCTGACTCCTCCACTCGGGCCAAGCCAAAATCACAGATCTGGAAGACAGTTATCCATATGGTAGTACAACAGCTGTAATGTTAAGTTCTCTTAACTACTAATACTCCAAAACCACCTTGCTGAAATGGAAACAACCACTGTTTTATTCATGGGGCCCAACAAGAGTAGAGCCAGTACACCCATGGATATTATAGGCTCCCTTCATTTATTTTGCACCATTTAAACAATGACAGCTGTTTCCCTCACTAACGCCTGGAAGACATGAAATATTTCATTTAAGTTATGTTAAGAATTCTTCACATTCAAAGACCGTTATCTTCAGAGCCCTTTTGTAACTGTCCCAGAGACAGGTTTCATTGAAATGTTCATTGGTATGTTTTTGTCAATACATTCAGGACTATTTAAGTGCATACAGTAGTTAAAAGGTGATTAAAAACATGGATGCAAGGGAAAGACAGACGGCCTCAAAGTAACCATATTCTGCATGTGGTGCACACGGTGATTGTCTTTTATTTTTGTTTGTATATATGTATCATTACTTTATGTGAATTTACATGGACAAGTTGTACTTTTCAGTCATTATGTCTGACTTAAGGATGTGTCTGTTGTGCTAACATTTCTGGATCTCTATATCAACGGATGCAAGCTTGAGAGACTTTGAAAAGGAGAACAGATGTGTATTTGATATTCTGTGTTCTTATTTTCTTATAGTTTTCACAGTGTCTGCTGAAGAGACAGGGAAATTAAAATTAAAATTAAACTTCAAAAGACATCTGTCTGATTCGTGGCCATTATTTCATCGGACCGGTGCAGTTACATCTTTATTTGGAAATTGCTTTTCCTTTTTCTTTATTTCCCATTCATCCTTTCTGCTGTGTTGTCTCTGCTGTCATTGCCGGCACATAAGTCGATGATGATGTAAACTTAATAACAACATTCTCTGTATTTCATGCTGCTGCACTGTCAGTGCCTGTGTTAAATATACAGTACTTATTGCACCAGTGTAATGTCTGTAATGACTCATTTTAGATATTTAGATTTAATGTTTGACACAGATTTCGTTTAGATTTTTATTTTGCCTTGTTGTTTATATAATGCACAGTGGCTGAAGCAGGAGATGAAATTGACATGGACTTATTCACATAATAGCCCAGGAAGGCTCGTCTATCAACAGCCTCTATGGCAATAAAGAAGGACCTTATATTGGAATTGAAACACACCAATGTACTGTACAACTGTGTCATTGAACTCTTTATAAAGAAAGAAAGGAGGTTGTTCTACAGTATGTCTTCAAATGAGGAGCAGCTTTGGTTAGTTTGATGGATTTTTATGTATCTTTACTATCCAGCCTGGCGCCTCATGGGCTCTTAAGGGGGCTTAGCATTTTTGTATTTAGGTGCATTTTTGCTCCTATGCTTTGTTTATGCTTTGTTTATGTTTATGTTTTATGCAGCTATAGAAAAATAGACAGCAGACAAGATGATTGACCTTGATATGTGTGACAATCACTTAGCTGTTGTTTCAGAACCATAGACTGTGCCGTTTGTTGTGTGCAGGTGCTGCTGTCCACAGAACTGAATGGACCTGAGCAATAAACAGATGGACTTCATCCTGGCATGGGGCCTGTTGCTGGCTGTTTAATATTATTATTATTGCTTTATTTAGATCATTGCTCCCAGAGATGCCTGTTGCAAATCTCTACGCCCATGAATTGATTACAGAGAACATAACAGTCAAGAACAATATCCCCTGCCTTTAATTAACTCTGCCTTGGAACCTTTACAGGGAGTCACCACCTTCAGCAAACTGGATCTCAGGAACACCTACCATCTAATCCATATCCCAGAGAGAGACGAATGACAACCTGCCTTCAACACCCCTCTTTGTCACTTACGAGTATTTGGCTATGCCAGACTCAGCAAAGCTCCAGCCGTATTCCAGGCCCTGGTCAATGACATCCTTCGAGACTTTCTCAACCACTTTGTCTTTGTCTACCTGAACAACATTAGGGTACTGTAGTAGAGACTGGTCACGAGAACCCCGCTTACATTCTGTAAGGTGAAAGCTTAAACTCTCGTCAGGGCGTTTCAGCTTCACCATCACGTACCGCACAGGCTCCAAGAACACCAGGCCTGATGCCCTCTCCTGTCAGTTCTGCTCTGATGAGTCAGTGGGCACACTCCTATATACATACCAGCCATCCTGGAATACAGGCTGTTTGTACAGTGTGTGCCAGAGGGAAAGCCTTCAATCGGTCTCCCTCTGGCCTGCTCCAACCTTTGCCTGCACCTGGATGACCGCATCCAATGTTGAAGTAGATTTTTTTAATGGGCTTCCTTTCTCTAAAGGTAAGTCAGGTATACTAGCTCCCCTCAGGCCGGGCGACAGTGGACCATCACTGCTTCCATGTGTTCTTCCTCAGATAGATATCATCTCAGACCAGGGCCCCGAGTTTGCGTCCCAGATGTGAAAGACCTTCTGTTCGGCATTTAGCAGCCAGGTTAGTCTCTCCTCTGGTTTCCATCCCCGCATAATGGTCAAACTGAACACACTAACAGGGACCTGGAAACAGCTCTCTGGTATGAGCAGTGACTACTGCCACTCCTGGAGTTCCTATTCACTGTGGGTTGAATATGCCCATTACTCTCTCTGTTGGAGTAGATTCTCATTCATCCCGGTCTCGGTAATCCTTGAAGGTTGACTGTCAATCGGTTAGCGACTTCATAGAGTTTTTATATATCTGAAACTCCCCACCAGTCACTTAGAACTGAAAAAGCCTCTCGGATGAGAGGTGAAACATCAGATTCAACCTTCCAAGGATTACTCTCTCTCTCATCCTCTGCTCCAGACCAGTCTCCATTTCAAAGTTCACTAGGATATCAAACACAGTTGCTCTCAGTCCAGGAAGAGGAGGTCGTTGTCCCATCGGTCAAGCATCACCTGAGGCTTTGCAAAAAGGTAGGAGAGACACCCAGGTTGCCTTTTTTGCAGCTGAATATAATTTGCAGCGACTTAAAATATGATTAAGCTCAGTGAAGGTGAGAGACTTGCTACAGCTGCATTGCGAGCACTAATGAAACGGCAAAGACAGAAGGTGTATGAGTAGTGAGTATGAGGTTAAGTGAGTTAGTGAATGAGTGAGTGAGTGAGAGAGAGAGAGAGAGAGAGAGAGAGAGAGAGAGAGAGAGAGAGAGATTGAGGAAAAGTTTCGCACTGAAGTTGTCAGTTTCGCGGTAAATCAAAGTTTTAAATCATGTGTCATACACATGCAGCTATTTCTCAAACACCATGAGGTGATGCTATCCCATATCCCATTTGAATCTTTGGCTCTTGAAACAGATTAGCCTCTGGAACTTGACAAGCTGAGTGGCAGACGAGACAACAGCATGAGACAAGAACTGGGTTTAAGATGAGAATGAAGCTGAACCAAAATGTTCCAAACAGTCTGAACAAGAATTGAAAGCCCTAAAAGACTGACTTTACTGACTATTACACAAACAAGCAGCATTTAGACAGACTTGTGTCATTGTCATGTTGTCCTCAGGTTGGATATGAATTAGAATGTTCCGTGACACGTTCAGTTAACATGAAAAAGGAAGTTCCACACACCTTGAGCACACAGTTGCTGTTGACCAGGAGGTTGCCAGGCTTGATATCTCGGTGTAGAATGCTAGCAGAGTGAAGGTATTTAAGTCCTGGTGGTGTTGGTGGTTGTGGGAAAAAAGAGACAAAAGAATGGAATATTACATCAGATACCACAACCCTTTTTTCAAGTGTAACATTTGAAACCATACATAATACAGTGCTTACAAGCACTCACGAAACAGACAGGTTGACAATTGTGTGTTGATAATGACAGGCTGTTGCATGGAGTCTACTCATCTACTGGCCATATGTAACTTTTATGTCATGCATTTTGTGTTATATGTACCTGCTGTAATCAGTGTGTGTCAGAAGTTGTCAGATAAAAGTTTTCAAAAACATGTTGGAGAATTTATAACTATACGCTATTTTATATGCTGAAGTCATTGAGGCTTATGATGCATGTGTAACACAAATAATAAAAATCAGTTACTTACACCATCGATTCTCAAATAAAAGATATTCAAATATCTCATTAAAACTCATTTCAGCCTCTATTTTCATTCACTACTTGTGATGGTGTGGATTTAGTTTGTTATTTCCTGTATTTGTTTGAAGGTTTATTTTTCTGTGTATTTATTTCATTCTCGTTTTCTTGTTCTGGTTAATAACTTATTATCCGTCTCCTGTGTGATTGTCTGTTCCTCCCTGGTTGTTTCCATCTGTGTCTGATTGTCTCCTCTTAGTATGTAGGCTCAGTGTTTGTCCTGTCCTTTGTCAGTTTGTCATATCTTCTGTTCTCTTTGAGTTGTCTTCTGTGTCCAGTCTCTAGTGATTAGCTGTGTTTTCCTGTCGTGGATCTCTTACTCCTCGTGCTTCCTGTGTACGCTGTTTTACTTCTGAGTAGTTCATGCCTTTTATCCTTACCTCAAATTTGCCTCTTTTGCCTCTGTTTGGACTTTTCTCTGTTTTTTGGGAATTTGCCTTTTGCACTCTGTTTTGAATATTATTGCTTTAGACTTTTTTTGATTTCCTGGTTCTGTTAATCACCTTATTGAATCAATTCACCTGTAAATTTGGATTATTTGCTCATTAAATCCCTAAACTGAACTCTCTGCCTCAGGTGTTGTCTGCATTTTCCTGTTTTTGATTTTAACTAACAGTAATTATTTAAAGACACTCCAACATTGCAATTGTCTGATAACTTTAAAGCAACCATCAATGATATTTCCTGCACAATGTTTCACATTAAATGTGAGCAGCGACATAAAGGACTTGCATTACAAATGGCATTTGAAAAAGATTAAAAACAAGCTTCACGGTGATCACATATAGCTGAGCCATGAATATTGAGTTGGAGCTGCGATTGGAGGACGGCAGTCATCTCAGTTCTTAATTTGAATACTTTACAGTTGAATCTTCTGCATATTCCTGTTAGGATATCTGCTCTGCCTCCTCATGTTTTTCCCCTGTCATGTTCCCCTTCCTTGTGTTTTTGTCTGTGTTTACTGGGCATGTCCGGCTGGTTGGCCTCTCAGCCTGACAACCTGCAGCTGTGGCATTCCACTCACCTGGAACTCTTCACCAATCAACCAGTGCAGCATATAACCCCGGCTCTGACATCCAGTCAGTCCGCTTCGGCTAACACCTTTGTATACTTTGCTACTTAATTTTTGATACCTTTTTGAAACTTTGACTAAATGCCTTTTCGCTGTGTAGATTTGCAACACTGCCTCTGGGAGATACCAGCCAGGTTCAGCTACTTTGCCAGTGAGCCAGCCACGACCCGCTCTGTCTTCAGAACTCTGCCTGCTTCACACAGCTCTCCACATCTCAGTACAAGAACTGTCTTCATCTATATTATCAGTGACTGTGAGAATAAACTTCAGTTCCTAACCTTCTCCATCTGTGGTTTGTATTTGCATTTTGGGTCCAGTTTTTGAACGGTTATAACAATTCCAGGTGGACACACTGCTTGTACATAATCATCCTAAAAAGATCTTTATCTTCTTTTAGTTATGGGATTCTGTAAAGTCCCTGTGGAAAAGGGACAGTCTGACATTCAGCGTTTATTTTCAAAAATATGAATTATCATGACTTGCATGCATGAGAGCATAATTCATTCCTTTGGTACTTGATGATCTGTCAGTACATGTATTAACAATATTTCATGACTGATGTAGGAACAATACTTTCATCATTACAACAAATAAGATAAAATTTTGTGCATGAAGCATAACGTTACCTTAATGGTATACCATTAGTGCAACCAGTAAATTTAAAATGTGCTTCTTTGGCTATGATGCAGCATCTTCTCTGTCAGTGAACACCACTCTGTGGACCCACCCAATATCCCACCTACAACACTTTCTGATTGGTTACATATCACAAGTAATACCCTATCAACACTGAATAATCTGAATCTGCAAAGTAACTTGTCACTAACTAACTAACCTATGTGATAAGTTATCAAAGTAATGAAAGTTAGAGGCCTCAAAATGTAGTGGAGTGACAGCATAAAGAAAAAATAAACTCATTTAAAGTAAAAAATACCACAAAATTCTACTTAAGTACAGTATGTTTTATTACATTTCATCACTGGTTATTCAAATGTTGACAAGATTTTAATTTTCACTGCAAATGTATATGGGTTGAAAACTAATAACCAGTATCTGCATTGTCAATCCCTACTCTGGAGGCACTTAAATACATCATGCTGAAAAATACCGCCATTATTCTAACATGGCTTTCAGCCTTCACCTCCTCCAAATGTGCAGCTGTGCATTTACATGTGCAGATGTGTGTTCACATATTCATACCGTTTACTTTTCTGCTTATTCATCTTATTGACGGACAATAACGAATAGAAAACCTACCTCGTAAAATCTGATACAAAAAGACTTTGGCATGGTCTGTGCTCAGAGGCTGTGGTGATACGATGATCTTATGGAGGTCACTTTGCATCAGTTCAGTTACCACATAGCTGACCAATGGGAAATTAAGGAAAAATGATTGTCCAAACAGGAATATATACAGTATAACAGGAATATATAATCAGAAAAAAATTATATTTATATATATGGTATGACATGATATGACATATACACACACATACACACTTATACATATACACTTGACTTCTCCCTAGGATTGTGCTTTCTCATGGATGTTCATCTAGCTTCTTTTTTTTTTACCTTGCAGCAAACAATTGACAGATGTGACAAGCAAATGTTTCTTTAATTGCTGAACATTCTGGCTTCAGGAGAATTTTAATATACTGAGCAACAGTAGAAACGCATAATTTTAAAAACCCAATATTTTCCTTTCACTAGCCCTAATCTACTGAAACAAACAAACATGTGATACATAGAAATTCCTTTTTTAAGTACCCACAACCAAAACATGTTAAATCATGAATAACCATCATTTAGTCATAACATAGAAATAACAGTCATTGGTGCATTTCAGAGTAAAAGATGATGTTGGTGAGATTTCTTTCTGCATGACTGAAAACACCTGACCAAGACAATAAAATCCTGGGTCTAATTAATGTCCTACTGAAACAACTGATGATGCCATGGCTTCTGCAAAACTTGCGTGACCAGGCAGTTGGGATGCTGATGATGATCTTCTGAACTCTGCAGACAAGTGTAGCACAGATGTTACAGATGTTATGGCTCATTGCACAGTGGAGGCAGATCACATTTAGTGACAAGCCCAGATTTAACTTGCACAGAGCTGATGGTCGTAGGTGTGTGTATCGTTGCCGTGGGGAACGCTATCCTGCTGCATACATCCAGGAAGTGGACCGTTTTGGTGGTGGTGTCCTGATGTGGGGAGCCACCATGGATGGTGGTCAGATCTTGTCCACATCCACGGTACACTGACAGCTATCCGTTACCAAGATACGGTCCTAGGTCCACATGTCATTCCCAGGATACAGCAATCAGGCATCACCTTCATGCATGACAATATCAGACCACATGTGGCTCATGTCTGTCAGGAGTAGCCTACCTGGACCAGAACAATGTCGCTGTCCTTCCTTGGCCAGCATATTCACCAGATCTCAACCCAATAGAGCATCTGTGGGATGTTCAGGATCACCAGGTGAGACAGAGAGATCCTGCTCCAGCAACACATGAACAACTTGTCACAGCACTGCAAGAAGAATGGCATGTCTACAAGTCCAGATTAATGTATTATCAATTCCATGCAAAGGAGATGTGATGCTGTGATAAATGCTGGAGGTGGTCACATGCATCTGTCACATGCAATAGACTGTTGTTATTGTTCTCTGTCTCACCAACAACACTTTTTGACTTGTAAACACTAAGATAACAACCACTAATCTGCACAAAAATGATTTTTCTGTATGGCTTAAGGTTGAATAAAGCTGTGAACAATAATTTGCCTTTGATAATTAATATTAACAGGATGGCATGACATTAAAAAAAAAGCGTTTCTACTGTTGCTCAGTATATTTTAACGAATAATGTTTTCCATATCAAGTAGAGGCAGACTTCATGTTTCATTGAAACGGCACCAGACAACGTTCCAGCATCATCTCTTTGCATAAGAGACGATGCAAAGAGATTACAATGGTTTTCCAAAGTGTTCCCGAGCCAATGTACAGTAGTAACATGCTTAATAGAATCGTGTTGGTTTTTATTGTAGCGAGGCGCTGAAGGTCATGGGTATCATTGTTGGTATTCATCGTTAACACTTAGGTGCAGAGATTTCTTGAGATTTCTGACTCTTTTGATGATATCAATGCTTCCTTTGCAGAGGAACACATCAACAGAATATTCAAATATTTAATGAATACAGACAGTGGGATAATGGTGGTCAACTGTGGCCAGAGGTAGACCTGAATGTCTCATTCATTCTTACTCTGCTTCTCTGCAGCAGATTAACATACAAATTCTAATAATATTGTGTCCTACTTTTTATATGATTAGACTTTTATGTTGTTAATGTATCGTAGCTACATTAGACCAAACGTCTGTCACTCACTCATAGATAAGAAATTGGTATAAAGGTTGTTGAGTTCAACTTTGTCTTTTCCTAATACTATATGAACATCCAATACTCAACTGTCTGGCTCAACTGTAAATTTATTTCAAGGTGGACATTTTGTGCATTGTTAATATCTAAGAAGCAGGACAAACTGTATCCTGAACAAAAGCTGCAACTAATAAATGTCTAAATGAAAAGCCGTTCCATTTCTGTCTGGCCACAGGTTTATTATCCAACATGTCAAAACAGGAATCGTCAAATCCATCTCTGAATTCATCGGTGGAAAAGGATACATTTCTTCAAAGTAGTCAATGTGTGGAGGCTGAAGTATGTCCAGAGCAGAAAGTACCTGAGGAGAGAGATTTTATTTCAGATTTCAGGAGGGACTGTGATAGCTGAACATGTAGGTGTGTTTCCTGGAGACACTACAGCACACAGTCTACTGTATCACCACTAGCTGTGTGTTTTACAAACCATTCACAAGAAAAACAAAGACAAAACCAGGGCTACACACTATACAGGCACACTGTTATCTCCTATGGCCTCAAAATGGGCCATGTCTTGCTTCTTGTATTTGTCCCACAAGTCTCTCCTGAAGTGACACCACAGTATGAATTATCTCTCACTGCATGATGAAGGGTTCATCTCTCACTGTATTGATGGGCGGCTCTCATTCACACCTAGCTCAGGATCCAGACCTCTTAATTCTAGGTGGACAGGGGGTCTAAGAGTGTGACTGTAGATCTGTAGAGGGCTGTGGATTTGTGTCTAACATCGATATGTACTTACATTTTCATGTTTGAAGAAACATAGCATCTTCAGCTCCCGAAATACCCTCTTACAAGAAACAAGGTTTTGGAAGACATTAGGCATCTTTTTGAGGGCAACTCGCTTTCCATCTCGAGGGTCTGTCACTGACCTGGGTGGGAAAGACAAAAACAATATTACAGTAAGTTTCAGTGGCTCTTGTGAGGAGTTTGCATTGTTAGTCACGTTGATACAATAACTTTGATCTGTAATAGTTGCATAATTCAAACATAAATGAACCAACAATTTGGTTCACAGTAACTGCGACTACTGATTTCTAATCCTTTTTTTTGACACCCTAACCTTTTCTTTTGCATCACTATGAGGTCAATTCCAATCCAAGACCAGGTATGACGGTAGGATCATTTCTGATGCTGCGTTCACACCGAATGGGAAGCCAATATTCGCATCGCTCTACTCGAGTGAATGACAAGCCTTTCTCCTTTGGAAAAGATACCCACAGGTTTTCTTTCTTTACTAGCGCTAATGTCACAGTGGGATCATTTGAGTTTTGGTTTTGTTTTGGTTTTGGTTTTTTTAACCTGTCCTGTCCGGCAACCTCGGCATGAAGTACGAAGATCTGGGTGCCTTACAGTGCTAGACAGATCTTGCTCTGCCAAGGAGGATCTATCATAATCTGCATTTTATTTATTATTTGATTAGACAAGGCGACCGGACCGGAAAAGGGGGGGTTGGGGGGGCAGTGGAAATAAAGGGAGAAACATCAAGGGGCTGGGGAGACAAGGGAGATAACCACAATAACAGCAAAACAAACAACAACAAAAACAACAATAACAATAACAGCAGTGATATATATACAATAGCATCAACATTATAACCGTAACTGTGTAACCTTGTTCACCTAAATGTGCGTGTTTGTTTGTGTGTGTGTGTGTGTGTGTGTGTGTGTGTGTGTGTGTGTGTGTGGTGTGTGTGTGTGTGTGTGTGTGTGTGTGTGTGTGTGTGTGTGTGTGTGTGTGTGTGTGTGTGTGTGTGTGTGTGTGTGTGAGAGAGAAAGATTGTCACTGGACTGGATGTGGTTTTAAGTGGGACTCGCTACAACACCACGCCGAACCCCAGCAGTAGGCAGAGAAGGACCCGAACCACCACGGCGCCCCACAGAGCATGAAGAAACCGCACACCCACCCCAAGGGAAAGCCAGCCAGGGGCAACAGAGGGAGCGCCCCGGCCGGCCCACAGAGGGACAGGAGACGACAGACTCCCGGCCCAACCAGAGGCCGGCCCCCTGCAAAGAGCGAGCGGAGCCCACAGCCCCGAGATCTCGCCAAAGCCCCCAGCGCAAGGCCCGCTACGCAACGGAGAAGGGCATGGATGTAGCCTTAGAAACAGGAGAGATAGGAATTATGGAAATAGTCTCGTCTATATCGAAATCCACAACATGTTATAAGATTATCTCTAAAACTTACGACTGCATCCTTCAGTCCAAGTCTGTGAATACATTGTGTATAACAAGTTAGTTGGAGAAAGAGGGAAATTTAAATATTTCACACCAGAGCTGTGTGTCAGACTAGTGAACTGACCAGAACTACAGCAGTATCAGAGATCATATCTCTCCTGTATCAGCCTCTCTGCATTGGCTCCCTGTAAAATCCAGAATAGAATTTAAAATCCTTCTCTTCACGTACAAAGCCCTTAATGTTCAGGCACCAACAGACCTTCAGGAGCTCGTAGTACCCTACTACCTTATATATTATATATATATAGTATATAATATATATTATATATATATATATATATATATATATATATATATATTTATATATAATATATATATTATATATAAATATATATATTATATATATATATTATATAAATATATATTATATATATATATTATATATAAATATATATTATATATATATATAATATATTATATATCACTGCCACTATATAAATAAGCTGACTTGACTTGACAAAGGAACCAACAGACACCAGTGAAAATATATCATGCTTGGTGGAGGTAATCAACCTCTGGGGTGAATATCAACAGCAGAAAGCCATGGAATTTATGCAATTAGTTTTTAACTTCTTATGGAGGTCCATGGTAAGTTGTTATGGAATGACTGTTTAGCCAGAAACTGGATGAAGAAAGAGTATGAAGAGGTGATTGCCAGAGGGGCAAGAAGACAAAGAACACAATTGTGATTTTACCATGTTTTTGGATTGAGGATATTCCGTGATTATGAATCAAAAAGAGGAATGCAGTGATCACAGTCCTTCTCATTGCAAAATTCACTGAACCTTTTCAAATGGGATCTGTTAAAGCAAACAGATGGCAATGGACTACGATCCAAGGCATCAAGATAAACCCCACCAAGAAGCTCATCTCCTCAAACCAGAGACACTTTCAATGAGCAATGAACAGCCTCAGAGCTACGAAATGAAAATCTGTACAACCTGAGCTCATGTTGCTTGAATTATCAGATGCTAGCCTTTATTTACTTTTTGCATTATATATTCTGAGTATATATTTAGTTATTCAAATTGAGTTTATAGTAATTTGTTTACTATAACTTAAGGTATAATTTGTTTCTTATAGAGACTGCACTGCACCTCCCCTTTTCACTTTTTGAGCATGAACGGACATTTACATATCATTTTTGAAAATACATACATGCAGAGGAATGTTTGGAACATTTTTATTCCATTTAATGAACAAATCTAATTTCTGAAGAAAAGACAACAAGCCAACAATAGCAAAAAGCTGACATATTTCATTTAAAGAGGATATATTGGTTTTTTTGGTGCTTCCATTTCCTTCACTGTTGCGTAGCTTTTCTCTGTCTGCCATGATATGAAACTGATAACCGCATCCATGCCAATAGGAATTTTTCTCTCCGACAGGAAAACCAGTTTCTGAATTGCCTGAAAAAGCATCACTTCAGTCAGGCCTCATCTCCCATCACTTTTCTGCATGACTGCACAATATAGCATCACCTCCATCTAGGACCATTTTCCACCTGGGTGAGGTCACAGCCTTTGAAATCTAACGACTTTAATGATTTTCTGGCATTGCACATGAATAGCACAGGATGCCACTTTCTTTTTTTTTGCTGTCTACTCCTATCATCTGGAGATGAGGGGTGCGCATATCAAACAATAATATTAATCAATAATCACTTGGCACTAATCGCCGATCATTATCACATAGTTTCTCCAGTCTTATAGTTTTTCTAGATGGCAAAAACCCTGTGAGATAATGGCCATTAATTATTCTGCACGTACAACATCAAACGTGCTTTGTCTGCTGACAAAACTAGACGCTGACTGTTGAACTGTGGAAGGCCTTCTTCTGCTGGTGCTCTGCTTTGACTTGTGAGGAGATATTTCACCTGACAGAGTTTTACTTCAGCTTTATTTACTTTTTTAAAGGAGGTCTACACTTGGCAGCTGGCATGCCTCTGCTGTCTGCCTTGTGGTCATACTGCATTCTTCTTCTTCTGTTTATAGCAGATGCAAACAGCCTGTAGGTGTATTACTGCCACCTTCTAGTGGTGTTACTGCATTACTACCAGGCGCAAGTAAAAACAAGGGAAAACATTTGCTTTACATTTACTCAATTTATCATTAATGACTATTTGAATATTCAAAAATCAATACCCATCCTTACTAGACTGCTTTGTCAATGAGGGCTGATAATGTTTCAAGCTCAAGAATGGATCAAGAGTGAGATCTGAGGAGCAGAAACCAGCAGTGTTTCCTGTGGATCCAGAGACTTGTCCTGGCCTGCTTCCCTTGTCTGTACACTTTCCTTTCCTCCTCTCTCTCCTCATCTATCTCTCCCTGGGGTCTCCTGTCCTCTTCCATCCCTATATTTGATCCATATCCAATCTCAAATAAACACATTATATGAATCACTGCATTTTCTCAAATAAATGCTAATGGTCAAAAGTTGGACCTCAAACAATGGCCAGGGTTTAGATGCCATGAACAAATGAAAAGTGTCCCGTAAACAGGCTCATCACAGAAAGAAAAAGGAAACACTATAAACTGTTATTTGAATAAATCATTGTCAAATCAATCAACACCAGACTTGACTTAATAGACTGATGAACTTTGTCAAAAGCATATTGCAGTACTGAATATGTATATTAAGTTACAAAATTACATTTTTCTGACTCTGACAATCTCTAGGCCAGCAAAGCAGGCCTTGTTGGCCCTGCTAGACCAGCAGATTATCATTTTGTCCTCATGTCATTAGTCATCACTAACTTGACTTCCTCTCCGGAGTCTTTGTGCTTTCTCACCCCTCAGGTCACTGTGGACCAATCCACTGCTGGGATCACGGTTGACACCCACTGACATCATCATCATCATCATCATCATCACTACCATTATTATTATAACTATTACTATTATTATAATCATCATTATCATTATTATCAGTGTTGTAGTAGTTATTATAAATAATAATCATAATAGCTGTTTTTGCTATTATGGTTGAACATGTCCGTGTCTCTCACTCCCTCTCTCTCTAGATCCTCCCTATCTCTCTCTCCCTCTCTCCCCGTCTATCTCCCAATCTTTCTCTCTCTCTCTCTATCTCTCTCACCCCCGGTAATACACCTACAGGCTGTTTGCAACCGCCATCAACAAAACAAGAAGACACTAAGAGCACCAGGCAGACAACAGTAACAAGCTACAGCCATCAAAAAGTCCCATGTGGAACTCCTTTAAAAGTAAAGGAAAATCAGGTGGAAGACCAACTCTGCCAGGTCAAACTATCTTATATCTCTATACACATACTATCTCTTGTGTGTGTGTGTGTGTGTGTGTGTGTGTGTGTGTGTGTGTGTGTGTGTGTGTGTGTGTGTGTGTGTGTGTGTGTGTCTCTCTGTGAGTGTGTGTGTGTGTGTGTCTCTCTCTGTGTGTGTGTGTGTGTGTGTGTGTGTGTGTGTGTGTGTGTGTGTGTGTGTGTGTGTGTGTGTGTGTGTGAGTGTGTGTGTGTGTGTGTGTGTGCATGCATTGGGAGTGATCCGGTGGGGTAGTTGATTAGAAGACAAACAGTGCCAAGCAACTATCGAACAGTATTTTAGCTAGAAATGCCCATCCCTACAATTCCCATGTGAAGTCTGGGGCAGATTGGGCCATGGATAGTGGAGCTACGACAACTTACTGCTGCACTGCCAGGCCAGATAGGCCTCAGAATCTTATCACCTGCTCCCATCCCCAGGAACCACCTTTCCACAAACACACATAAACAGATAAACGGCACCGATCACATAACCTCCAACAACTCTCATTGGTGGAGGTAAACATTCAAAATCAGGGAAGATCTGAATCTTTCCAATACCACAAAAAGTAAGTTTCTATGAACATCATATTGTTGGGTCTACATCTAAATCTACCAGCTACTTTAAACAGGGCACAGCCATGCTTTCCCATCATGCCCTGTGTCTTCCACTCAGAAGACAGCAAATGAGGAGCATGAGGACTATCGATCGTTGGAAATTGAAAAATCTGAGGAGCATATTTTTTCATACCGTTATAATCTACCATATAACTTAAATATATTTTAAAATGATGCAGCTTATTTACAGTAAACATCAAGAGTTCTTTTTTTTATTTTTTTTTTACTTATGTCAATTAACTTCCATTGGTTTGAATTACAATCAACTAATGTTGCAGATAGCTGACAAAATCACCATCAGCCTGGGGAATTAAGTCAAGCTTCAAAACTACAGTTTTCACGTCATACACTTGCTTTCGTCCGCCGTGTTTCTGCGTCTAAGAAGTCAAAGTCTTCAAAAGTGTCTGTGATTCATTGTTGAGGTTCAACTCATGTGAATTTTCCCAATCTGGAATTCCATTTCCCGATTAATCCGACACACTTGGGCTAAACATGAATGAATGTGGTCTGTGTAAAAAGTCTGTGTAAAAAGAAACGTACTGCAGTGATCTTACCAGACAACCCCAAACGCTCCATAGCCGATGGGCCTGTCAGGCTCTATATCCAGCTGTTGCTGAAGGTGATGTGTGTGTTGCTGTTGGTGCTGTTGATGGTGGTGGTGGTGCTGATGATGATGAGCTTTGACTGAAGCGGCAGCTTGAACCTGGGCCGGAGCCGCGGCCGCCGCCGGCCCGGGGGCTTGTCCAGGGGCTGGAGATGGGAAGTAGGGCTGCTGCTGGCCGGGGTTGAGCATCACCGCAGCAGCAGCAGCCGCCGTGGACGTGTGTTGCTGGACAGTGTGCACGGCGGCGGCAGAGCCCGGGTGCTGCAAGTGATGCTGACCCACGTGGTGGGGGTGGTGCATGTGAGTGTGAGGCGGCGGAAGGTGCTGAAGCTGGTGGTGGTGATGCGTGTGATGGGCAACCACTGCTGAGGAGCCACCGTTGTAGGCAGCCATCATTTTAGTAACATTTGTAGCCGATGTGCCACAAAGAGCCATTCAATGATGCAGGAACCTTCTGCTTCTAAGAGTGATGCGAATGACGACCACTGCAAAACTAGGACGAATGAAACGAATAGCAAACATATAGATTTCGGGTTTAAATGATCAAACAGCAACTACTTGGAATGTGTTGTGAGAGTGAGAGAGAGAGAGAGAGAGAGAGAGCACCCTGGTGAGTCTCCAATCATAATGCCAACAAGAATCTAACCCACTTCCTCTAAAGTAGTTTTCTTGCTTGCAGAGTAACCTTGGGCTAAGAACAGAACTATCACATCATGAGCATGTGTAATGTAGCAAAGACCACAGGAGTCTCAAGATGTGTCACTGGTGAGAATGCTGATTCAAAAGTACTGAATAGAAAATAACCCGCACCCCCCTCAATAAATAAAAAAGTCGATAGCCCTAGATATCAGTCATGGTAGAAGTGGCGTCCCCCTCCCTCCTGATGAAGTTTAGCCTCAAAGTCTTGATAGAACAGCGGGATGTTGAGCTTGTCACACTGGAACCGGTGCGTTCATCTTTTAAAAGTGTCAAAGTTTGCCATTCGCTCTGTTCCAGCGTCGTTCCTCTTCCCACCACACGGCTGGGGAAACACATCTATTATTCCAAACTCCTTCAGATGTGTGCGCAGGCGGCCCCGCTCTCTTATAAATAGGGGTAATCTTCTGACCGTAATTAACGCTGCTGATCCGATGTAAAGGAGGTGTATCCCAGGCCAGGCCACAATACAGGAGCGCACGTAGGCAGGCAGGCCCAGGCCTCGGCCATCCACTGCTCTCACATATTATTATTACACCGATCCATCCAGCCACACGCCCGCTCACAAACCCCCATCATTTTAACGGCGTAACGAAGCTTCGACCATGACTCAAAACAGAGAAATCCTCGGAGACGGCTGTCAGGCAACTTATTTCCCCCATCGACAGCCCTGTGTGCAATGCGTTTTATGTTGTCCTCTCGAGGATCATTAGCACACATTCACAGGGAGACCATAGAGCCAAAAAGTTCAATCCTTTAAACGCGGGGACAGATGATCCTGATGGCAGAGGTGATGAACCTGACAGATTGGAGCTAGCTAATCGGTGTCCGGGTCGCCAAATCACAACAGTGGCCCACGTCGGTGTCGCTTAGCCTGCTGTCTGCTTGGGAGGAAGAAGCCACCTGGTCCAGCATCTACACTCCGGGCCCACGACTCCTCGTTGACATTAACATTATAGAAATTGTTGGTCACAAGGTAAATAAAGCGAGCAGTTTATCCAACATGGTGAACAAAACCTTAGTTGCTCGGCGGTGAGATTATGCAGGACGAGCAACCAATCGCCGACTAGACTGCAATGACGTCATCGTAATCTCCTTGATTGTCAGTGCTCGCAGCCAGTGGGTGCGAGTTGCTGGGATGACAGCGGGGCTGACTGCTTTACCGAGGGCCCAATGACATCCACACTCACACGGTGAAAAACAAACTGTTTGAATGAATTCAATCAAATATATGCAGTCGAGTTACAATAAAAGTACAAATCAAAACACAAGGACAGTGGAATATGTATGTTAAAAGAGAGACAGACAGACAGTACAGTAGTATCCTATTCCCTGAGGGGTTGTAGCGTTACTCCTGTATGTTAATGGAAGAATTGTGTTTGTATTTATGTACATGTTGGTGTGCAAGTGTGAGTAGAAGAGCGGACTATGATGTGAGATTAATGGGTTAGTGAAGTGTGTTGAGCTATCAGGGTCACAAAGGTTTCCTTCTTTTAACCTGGCTGGATTTCAAGGACTGCATTCTTTCACCTGCGTAATATTGTAAAAATGAAGCACATTGTCTCTCAAAAAGATGGAGAAACTTTATTTCATGCACTTTTACTTTCAGATGGATTTTTGTAATTCCCTATTATCAGCTGTCCCAATAAGTCTCTAAAGATCAGCTGGTGCAGAGTGCTGTGCTGCATGTGTACAGGCCAGAGCTAGTATTAGACATCATATTTCTCACCATATTCGCTTCTCTGCACTGACCCTCTGTAAAATCCAGAATAGAATTCAAAATCCTTTGTCTCACATATATAAAGCTCTTAATGATCAGGCACCACATTACCTTAAAGAGCTCATAGTGTCCTATTACCCAACCAGGACATTCCGCTCCCAAGGTAAAAGGTTACTTTTTGACCCTAGAGTCTCCAAAAGTAGAATGAGAGCCACAGTCTTCAATTATTAGTCATTTATACAGACATTGTAAGCAACACAGTGTCATTTGAATTCATCATTACTGACACATCTTAGCATGTCTCCATTATGGAACAGTTCTTGAATAAAATGTTTAAATGTGCTGTATCAAGTTTAGAGTTTAATAAAGTCCCACTGCAGGTGTCACGTTAAAATAAATCAGGCTTTTTCTGCCAGTATTCTTCTGTCTTCTTTGCAGCAACAGTGTTTATTTTTGCAGTAGTATTTTTTTTAATATTCTCTCCATTATAACCACCTTTTCTTCTTGACTGAAGAAAAACACTACATGATGATGAACATTTATTGTGGGGTTGTGTGGGCTTGGGATAATATATTTTAAGATAAAAATAAAACCAAAACAAAATATTGCACTCTAATACCTACACAGTATTATGTATATTCCTAAATATGTTAAATCTAATCTAAATTATTTCTGAAAACAATATCTAGATAGAAAAAAAAATTGTTTCAGGTGTTCAAAATCATGGAATATTTCCTATTTTCAAAAATTAAAGAACGTTTAATGACAATGGCTTTGGGGAGGAATTTGCTGTGAGTGCTGTCTAGTCTTAAGTGCCGTCTACACATACATCTACATCTGTCCGTCTAATGAACATGTTGCTTTTTGATATGCTATGCCTGTCAGGTGGATGGATTATCTTGCTCAAGAACGAATGCTCTCTGAAACATATGTTGTTTTTTGGGAACAAAAGTGTTTATGTTTTGAGCGTATTTACATCTGTCACATAATGTTAGTAATGTTGTACTTATACCTTGAGTCTCTAAACCGATGTTAGTAGGGATGAGCGAGTACACTATCTGTTCAACCAACTAAGTCATCTGTATCTGTATCCATACTTGGAGCTGGGTTTAAATCTGAAGTAGGTGGTACTTAAACTGAGAGTTGTAAGTTGTTATTTTACAAGTTGTTATTTATTATTTATTGGAAAACTATTTACATTTATGATTGTGCCTCAGATCAATCTTATTTTTGGACAGGAAGCCGGAGTACCCAGAGGGAACCCATGCAGACACGGGGAGAACATTCAAACAAACTCCACCAAGAAAAGTCCCAGGTCCTCAGGTGGATCTGAACCTTGAACCGTCTTGCTGTGAGGAAATAGTGCGACCCACTACACCACATATATGTATTATATGTATTAGAAACTATTTCCAGAACAGCCTCATAGTTTACCTTGTTTTTGATCACAAGGGTAAGAACTATCCTACAAAACGTTTTTTTATAAATCGGATCGAATAAACTGACAATGAGGATTTCTCTCCACAACGAGAACAGATATCGGCACATTTTATCTGGATGAAAATTATGCTCTTGAGAAGTACATTACCTGTTCCTGCCAAGTACTTGCTCAAACCTACTGCATACATAGGCCAGTTCACAACACTACTCTACACAACTGTGCATAAAATGAATAAAGAACTTTGACTCAACTGTTGCACAGATCGGTCTGACCTCATTTTGTTTAATCAAAACAAATTTGCATGCACATTTTAATCCACCCACCGCCCATCTGAACAATCATTTTCTCTAAGTTAGACAACCACACCCATATTGACACTGCCCACACTAATAACACTGCGCCTTGACTGGTGCCTCAGGATTCATCAGGAGGACAGCTACTTTAAACATTTTCACTGTATGAACCTGGATTGCGTGTGATCTTTTGGATGTGCAGAAGAACACAGAACGTAAATTAACATTAGGTCCTGAATGCATGTCGGAAGAATTAAGGAACACAAAGACACATTCTGTTCCACAAACAATGGAGACACAGTTATTGTTTCTGCTGCTTTTGGATCACTGCAGATAATATCATATAATGTTTCATTAATGATTCATTGTAAAATGATGAATGTATTACTTCACCCACATGCCATCTTATTATTCAGAATAATCATTTTTCATGACTGGCTGGTCTGATCTGTAAGCTGTGATCCATGCAAAACACTAGACCTTTTCCACACAATGGTACAAGTATAAGCAGCAGCCCACTTTCTTCTTCAAATATCTGTGCAGTCACTCACATGCTTGAGACACAGAATTAGAGGACAGTAGAGGCAGATTGTCCACAGGACTACATGTCTGTGCTGCAGCTTAAATAGCAATGCACCAGGTCCAGTTGCATGTGGCTTTTAAAAGGAATGGGAGAAGGTGCTCTGATTGTTTGAATTCATATTACAACCAAAACCCACCTATGAATAATTAAGGGTCTAAGTACTGCTCCTTTACATCTTGTGCCTTATTTTGTGCCCAGTTTATGCACCATTTAAATGCAAAATGGAGCTGTGTCCCACAATGCACTTGCGCCATAGACTTTGGACCATACACTTAAGATCATTTAAAGAGAGCCCTATGTCCATGGTATGCAGATCGTAGTGTAATAGTGTAATACAATACTATGGTATTGTTTCCCATTATGATTAATGTTATTTTGGTACTGTATGTCTATACCCTTGTATATATCCTTGTTTACGCCTCTTGTCTGTAATAGTAATCATCTCCACTTACCCTTCTGTTGTACATCTTGCCATCAATTTAACATCACATTTAGAGGTCCGAAAATCTGGAATACTCTGGACTCTCTGAGGTCAGCATTATCACAGTCTGGTTACAGAAAGCACTCTCGGCCAAAGTGTCCTTGCCGCCCACACCTCCAGTTTGTTTTTGGTCGTCTCCATCTTGTTACGATGTTGTTTTTTTCTACGAAGCTCCAAAAACGTTTCATGCTTGGATCGGTTGGTTTTTGGTTGGTCTGTTTCATTAAATGCCACAAGGCTACAATAGACACCAAGTTAAAGTGTAACTGTTGGATTCTATAAAGAGTCTATGCTTTAAAAATAAACTGAGTCATTGTTTGACATTATGAAGTTGGTCTGACACAATAAGCTGGCTGACAGTCCTGGAAATACACATCAATTAAATTATGAACATAAGCCAACAATTACTGGTTATTTTAACATATTTAACCTGTGATGAGGTCCTAAAACGTTCATTTCTCAGGAATCGAGAGACCAGATTGAAAGACCATTTTTGTAGTGTTTGTATTATTGTTTTATCAGTTTTTATTTATTACCCAACACATACCATTAAAGAGAAATGTAAATATGTAAATCTTAACACCAAACAGAGGCGATTCTTCTGGTTTTGACTTTGCATTTAAGGCACATTCACACATTTTGGACATAGTTTGATCATATGAAATATTGTGGAAATCTTCTTCTGTCTAGGTGGCTCTGATTCTTCTGTCCTCAAATGGTTTCTTTTTGACATTTCACATCTTGGACTTCAAATAAAAACTTGAAGTCTGTATATTTCTTTGTAGACATAAACATCTTTGGAGCATTTGACATGTTGGGGGTAGCCTAATGTTTGTCAGGCGGTCGTTCATCTAATGTCCTGATCCTGGATCTGTTTCTCATTTCTTTATCCTCATTAGGACTTTTCCCTCATTTTCTCATGCGTTGGTTCTTCTGAGAGATTTTTGAAGTCTCAGAGTCCCTTAAAGAAAAAAAACCCACACACAGTCTTTAGTTAATTCTGAGATAAATGACTGCATTTTCTCAGACAGCATTAGACTGAAAACTAATTTAAACATACTTTATCGTGTCTTCAGGACTAACATTGTACATTTAGATTTCTAATGATTACCAGTAAATCATGCTTTTCCATGTGGAGTATGAGGAAGTTGTTTCTGTCATCTCATTTCTTCTCATCTCTCTTTTTGACGTTGTTCATCATCATCTTCATTCGTTCAGGTCTCATCTCTTTACTGGAGGTGGGATCTGTCTCCATCGTCTTTCTCTTACTGGACTGTTCCCTCATCTGTGTTTGAAGCCTCGCGTTTCGCTGCTGTAGTTTTTCATCATTTGGGGTCTTGAAGTCTCGCAAAGAGAGATGTGATGGAAAAATAAAACAGATAAATCTTTAGTTATTCTGGGATAAATAATACATTTTCCCAGACAACTTTATTACTGTATATTTCCTTGAAAACATAAAATACCTTTTGAGCCATTTTATGTGTTGCTGTTGTTCATCTCTGTGATCTGATCCTGGATCTGTATCTCATCTCCTCTCTCATCCTGTCCCTCATCTCTTGTGTCCTACTGGGGTCCTCTGGTGTCTTCTCTTCAGTTTGGGTCCCGGAATCATAGAGAGAGAAAAAAACAAAAACAAACAAACAAACAGAATCCAAAGCAAAATATCTCTCCTGCTGTTCTGTATTTTAGATAAACAGGGAGATGTAGGGGGAGAGAAGGAGGAAGAGGAAGAGGGAATGCGGGGTAGGAAGGTAAACAGAGTAGACCACCGGGAGGAGCTGCTGGAGACCACCGGTGCCGGAACCCTCCTCAGGATCAGCCTGGAGCTGCCGGGCTGGTTGGGGTTGGAGATGAGGACAGACGTCCAAATGGAAATGCTGAGGAAGAGGAAGACAGAAACAAAGCTTTAAACTTCTGCTGCAGGTCACATAAATGCACCATCAGCTGTTTGATTATTGATTGATTATTTGTCCGCACATCTTTGAAGTGAAATGATTCTCATTACCATCCAATAAAAGTTAATTCATGTTAAAAAAAAAAGATAAAAAAATATCAAGCGTGTCTTTAGTTGAAGCTGCTCTATGTAGCAGCTGTAATGTGAAAATAAACACAATGAGGCCAAATACTGTAAATGATGGGTTATGTTGAATAAAGTTCAAGAGTGCATCATCAGAGAGATGGAAAACAAAGTTTATGACGACCAAATCAATGACACACAACTTTAATTATGATTTCAGTGTTTGTCTGCAGGAACAGGATCTTAAATACTGCAGTTTTATTCTTGCAGATATTCAGCCACAACCTGATTTTATACAACTCAAGCTTTAGCAGTCAATGACACAGAGATTCCATAATGAAACAGATGTTTTTAGAGTAACATGGACGGATTTAATGTCATACAAAGACAACTTAAGAATGAACAGACGCAGATTTACTCTATCTGATCACTGATTGTCAGTTTCTGGGTGAAGTAACATGAAAAGGCCACCAGATGATGCTGTTTACAGAGAACTGACTGTCTCCACACAAGCTTCGGCAGTCAGCTGTCCACAACAGTCCTAAACCAGCCAAGGTACAAGAACAAAAACGCACAGCAAACTTCAGCAAAAAAGTGCCTTATTGACAAGGAAAATCAACAGATGGCAAGACATGACAAATGCTGTCACCAGCAACACTGTAAAAGAAATGGTGATAATTCAGACAGATGAGAGAGATGGTTTCAAACAACTCCTGAACACTTTAGATTAGTGTCTTACTCTAATGCAAGGAATACCTGTTTGTCTGTCTGTCTGTCTGCAATACCCCTACCGTGAGAACCATTCATCTGACCTACTTCAAATTTCACATGTAAGTTGCTCGGGGCCCAAGGAAGTGCAGTGTCAAATGGTGGTGTTATGTGGATATGTGACACACTCAATATTAATAACAGGCAAACACTCTCTGCAGAAGCAGGGTATGGGACTTAACGACGTAAGTGTTGTTACTGCACGCGGTCTGAAACAGCACATCCTTTACTTAGTCACTAATTTGCAGCGACCGGGCCAAATCCAGAGCACAACGCCTTATGACATAACAGGGAAAACAATAAAAAGCCCATTTTTGACCTTTGTCATTGAAAGGGATTTAGAACAAGCACACTTTGTTTATTCTCCTATGAGGATGTTTTGTTTTTATAGACTGAGAGGAATTTATTTACGGGGGTTGATTTTACTTTTTTTATACATCATATCTTTGTGTAACATTGTATTTTTGCATGTATGAGTTTATTTTTTATTTTGAAAGACTAGTCAATTGTTCCCTCTGAACTTTGGAAGAAGAGCTAATGCATGTGAATGCACATATGCATGTGATTTGGATGTGCTTGTTTAAAACAGTGATGAAAGTGGTAGGTGTAAGGGAACAACTGCTACCTTCAGGGAAATGATGCAGAACATGTCAATACAAAAGCAACCGGTTAAAACTGTCCTTTCTCCCAACTTCAATCTCACTGATAAACAAACAGTAGCTCACTCCTTACTTTGACAACAGTGACTCAAGGGACTATTAAACACTCAGGGTACATAATGTATTGTAATGTAATGTATAGCATGCTTGAATGTATGTGTATGTTCTTATAGTTTGTGTGTACTTTTTGTCTATAGCACAGCTGCACTTTGATCCTAGTGCACCTTAGGATCTTACCTAACTCTCTGTCAATTTGTGTTACTTTTTGTCTGATATTTCTTCTATTTTGTCAATTTGTGTTACTTTTTGTCTGATATTTCTTCTATTTTATATTTTTGATTATCTTTCATCTGATATTGCAGTGACCTTTATGACTGCACTGCTGTCCAAGACAAATGTCCCTTCAGGAACAATAAAGTTTATCTCATCTTATCTCATCTGGTGCACATAAATACAACTGCTCTGTGTGTCTTTTGTTTTGCTAAATAATGCAATTATATCATGTCAGGTGTATTGTTGAGGGCCAAAGGAAGCACGAAGTGTGAAGTTGTTTCTATGAGTGTTTCTTAAGAAACCTTCAACTAGTGTGCAAACTCACATTTCTCCACCCCTGATAAGAATATCATCTAGATCAAGACAACATACTAAGCATGTCTCTTAGCCCTTCATTGACTGCCTGAAACATAGATGGAGCATTGATGAGTCAGAAGGTCATGAGATACTAACACTCTGCTGTGACTGGCAAAAAGAAATACTTAGTAATTACATATAATTTCTGAACATATTTTTAGTGACACTTGAATTTGTTGCCATGTGTCCTGGGTTTACAAAAGAGCTGTACAAACAAACATGACGACGACGCGATCAGACGCCTTCACATAGCGTTTTATTTTGGAGGGTATGTCCGGAAGTTACCTAGCAAGCTTGGGAGCATTATCCATCATGCCTCTCTCTGGCATGCCACGTCAAACTTATTCCGGAAAAGCGGTCTTAACTTACTGTACTTTGTTGCTGGAACAAATTTGACGTCTAGGACTGTTGGAGAAACGGTGAAGACCCGGCAGAATAGCCCCATCAGCGCTGAGCTGCCCCGGCTCTATCTGTAAGGTAACTCTCAGTGCCAGTCTTATTGAACCGTAAAAAGTGTTTAGTCAGCATCATAGCTCACGTTCCCTTGAGTTAGTACGAACTAAGCAGCTGTAGGAGCCACCCGATACATCAATTTCCTCAACAGCGTGTCGTAATGCATAAGACAGAAAATAGGAAGCTATGTGGCTAACTAAAAGAGCTACACAGCGGCTGGGCCATTCTGCCCAGCAACTGAGTTTGGAACGTAAAGTTAAGATATTAAAACAAGATGTAAGTAATGAGAATCTGTCTGTAAAGAATGACTTAGTATTTCAAAAGACTGCAACCTTCTTAGAATAATGATTCAGATTTGTTTATTTATTTGAACCCATATTAGCTGACACTAGGGTAGCAGCTACTCTTCATGGGACACGCAACAAAACATTCAAAAAGACATATAACAATGTCAGAGGTATCAACAAAAACATCTTCACGAGGAGTAAAGAAAAATATCAAATAAACTACCAAGCCTCACAACACACCAGATGACATTCCATCATGGTTCTTCACTTGTTAGTTACCATCGGGGTTATTGGTGGTGTTACTTTAGTAGTCCTTGAAAACTTGCTGAACAGACTACATTGACATGATCTTTTTTGGCAATTTGTTTTCCACATTGTGATAGCGCTTAACATTACAGATCTACATACTGCTTGGTTTTTGTGTCACTAACTTGTGTTTGTTTCCTCTACTAGCCTGCCTGGTAGTAAAACTATTTTGGTCTCTCACATAATGAATTTGTGAGTGCAGACAATTTGGTTGTTTGCTGTAACAGACACTCCTGAAGAAACTCAATAGGAACATGTTCTAAAGGATTATATTCCTCTACCCATACCTATTCTTAACAATATTATTACTGTGTTTCTCCCATGATAGCTGCTCATCAAGTGTGACACCAAGCAGCTTTGACTTTTATAGGAGTCCGTCAGTGATAAGCGAAGCTGATCAGCATTATCAGTGGAATTTCTGGCCCGCTTTTGGTTTTTACTAAATTCAAGACAGATCTGTTTGCACATATCCAATCAAGTAGAAGTTGTAGTTAAGATTGAAGAGTGGTCCTTATTCCAGTTATGTTAGTTGATGCAGAATGAATAGTTGTAGCATCTTCAAATTGAGTGGCACTGCACTTATCCAAAGCATAAGGCATTCATTCATTCATTCATTCATTCATTTTCTGTAACCGCCTGTAGGGTTGCGGTGGGGCTGGAACCTATCCCAGCTAACTTTGGGGCGGGAGGCAGGGTTCACCCTGGACAAGTCGCCAGTTCATCACAGGGCCACATAGAAAGACAAACAACCATTCACACTCACATTCACACCTTGGGTCAATTTAGAGTCACCAATCCACCTCTACTGCATGTTTTTGGTGGTGGAAGGAAGCCGGAGAACCCGGAGAGAACCTACACAGACACGGGAGAACATGGAAACTCCATACAGAAAAGTCCCAGGTCTTCAGGTGGATTTGAACCCAGAACCTTCTTGCTGTGAGGCACTACCCACTGCGCCACTGTGCCGCCCCATAAGGCATATAATTGTACTTATGTACTTAAAGCATTTAGGGGAGGAAAAACGAGAAAAAAAATTAAAGAAACACAGACTGTGTCTTATTGGATAAATTGGAAGTTAGTGATGTAAATCAGGCTGCCATTGGTTTGTTGTCCTGCAACACTTTATTTATTTAATTAATTAATTAATTTTAAAAAAAGGACAATGCACAGTTTAAATACACATGTTTCCATTTGATGCACTGTACCAGATGAAAGCTTCAAACATTCCGCTATATGTATATGTACTCATGTCCTCAGTCACACTGAGTGGCACTAAATTCTGCAACATTTGGACCTGGTGAACATACAAAACTACGAAAGCAGGAGTATGAAGTATGACCTTAGATTAAAGGCAGTTGGACAATTTACAGTTTTTAGTTGTTGTTTTTTTCTTCCTATGAATGTCAGCCAGCAAGGATGTTGTTAAAAGAGGACAACAAATTCAAATGGAGCTAGTTAGAACACAAGGCTATAAGTTCACAGAAAATGTATCATCATTCATCAGAAAGGCAGACATTACCGGCTAGGCTTTGTGTGCATACTGCAATTATCTCATGCAGTACAGATAAAGTGGCTATGTCACTTCGACTGAACACGCTGCAAAGGTTAAGAAACATGCAGCAGCAGGTTCTGTTATTCACTTGGATCATTAATCTGTGCCCTTCCATTGACATCAAACAGTTCAGCTTCAAAACTGAATGACATAAATCATCAGGTCACTCTCTGAAAGCCATCAAAATTGGATGAACTAGAGGTCGTTCCTTTCACCCCTGTTGATGACAGACAGATACACTCAGATGTATATAAACAATATTTAACATTTTCTAGAATATTCCATGCAATGCACACACAAATGCGTACTTTTCCTAATTTCGATCATCCTGTCAAGAGTAATTCACTGTAACAGTATGGTTGCGATTCAATTGACAAGATTTTTTTTCCTGTAATTTCTGCTCACTAAAACAAGTTCTTATCAGAATTTAATAAGTCTATTGTTTTTTTTTTTTTTTTGGTGATGGTAACTACTTTGGAGGGAAAGAGGATAGTACCACCTCAGTGTAGCTGGTCGTTATAGCAGCACCGGGGGAAACTGCCGTGGCATAATCTTCAACATGACACACCCTTCTTGTGATCTTCTCATCAGCTATCAAAGACACATCTGCACCTTCTAAATAATATATTTTTTAGTTTGACATACTTCTACTAGCCCATTGACCATATTGACCTCAAATTCAGTCAGAAAAGCCTTGACAGAAATTTTTACTGTGAATAAAATAAAAATAGTTTTCGCCCAATGGTACAGCCGTGACAGTGTGGCAGATGTCAATGTTTCACCATGAAACAGGAACTTGTGATAACTCCACTGTCCATGGTTGAATCTTCCCAAATTTCACATGTTGGATAAGAGTCCTGGCTTGAAAACCTCCAGCCAGATAAATGTAGCCCTAGCTCCACCTAGTGGCAATAAGACATAAATGTAATATATATATATATATATATATATATATATATATATCTATATATATATATATATATCTATATATATATATATATCTATATATATATCTATATATATATATATCTATATATTTATCTATATATATAGATATATATATTTATCTATATATATAGATATATAGATATATCTATATCTATATAGATATAGTCAATGTAGTTTTTAAAAAATTGATTAGTATACAGGATCTTTGTTTTGTCCACAAAAAAAAGAAAGTTTCCCCATGTGTTTAACTGCGCCTGGTGCAATGCTGAACCACACTTGTTGTTTTTACATTTTGTTTTTGGTTCATTTGCAATTTTAATAGTCCATGGTTTTAAGTTTCATTCCTTACAAAATACAGAATACAAAAATAAAATGGCATTTAGCTGTCAACAAGGAGACCTGAAATGTGAAGAGAAATCTGTCTGATAGAACTTAATTTACACTAATGTAAGGGTTCTTTATAGTTTGTTGCGAATGCCAGCTATACCCCTCACTTTGTAGAGTCCATGACACTAAAACCAGCTGGTGGTGAAACATAAGCCAGAAAAGAATAATAATAATAATGCAGAAAAGACAAATATTGCAATGTAAGGTTTCTCCAGTATCGTACAACCTTACTTTATAGTATGTTTGTGTTTTTGTCAGGTTCCTGTGAGCACCGTGAAGACGTAGACCGAATGGTCGTGGAGACATCATGAGACAGCTCAAAGGCAAACCCAAAAAAGAAACTTCCAAGGACAAGAAGGAGCGTAAGCAGGCCATGCAGGAAGCCCGACAGCAGGTGGCCACTGTGGTACTGCCTACGCTGGCTCTAGTGGTGCTGCTCATTGTTGTCTTCGTCTATGTGGCCACCAGGCCCGATGCTGTGGAGTAGACAGCAAAGTTCTACGAAAAGGACATGAACTCTCAAGTTGACTGGGGTTTTTACAAACTGACAATGGCTATACCCAAAAGGATTATCCCCTTTATGTGACAATCATCCCTCTGTAGGCCAGTGACTGGCCTACCATTAATCTTAATGAACGCCACCTCCAAAGTGTGTCTTTATTAAGCTACAGAAAGAAGAAATCAAATGTGCCTTCAGATGAATGAAGATAACATCCATTTAATCCCATTCATTTTAGAGCAGCAGATGGATTCATGTTGCTGTCTTATGCATACCAAAGGATTTATTGTCAAATTTGTCAGAGGTGTTAATTGTTAAACAACAGTTTTCTTATGATGACTCAGTGCTTTTCTAAATATATTTCAAGTCAATGCAATAGGAGCGTGGTCTCAGATATGTACCACTCTATGGACAGCTCTCACACCCACATTTATGAATATGTATGGAAGTATTAAGAAAAAGAGTGGGATTCAGTTTGATCCTATCTTGTGAGAACACCTGAATGCAATACTAAAGTATCTGACTGAATGTAACTAAAGAATGAAATCCTAAGTTCAGTGTGTACTAATGTGAAAGTTATCCTGTCTGTTTCCATTAAGTTATTGACAACCACACCTTTCGAGTCACTCATGACATCTGTGCAGATGTAATAAGGTGCCTTAACTGATTTACAACTGTATAATTTCAATAAATGATTTTTTTAATATATATTTTTGAGTTTGGTAGTGTTTTGGAATGACTGATTTACGCACTTAAATCAATATTTCTTATGGCATTTCTTATGGAAGCAACTGGATTCATGTTTAGGGTTTGAAGATGTTTCACTGTTGACATTTCGGATACAGCAACAACAATAACAGCTATAATATTAGAAATATTGCAAATAGTAGTATGTATGTATGTATGTATTTATCACTGCTCAAAAAATGAGGGGAACACTTAATCATCACAGTATAACACCAAGTCAGTTAAACTTCAGGGATATCAATCTGTCCATTTAGGAAGCACAAATGATTGTGGATCATTTTCACCTGCTTTGATGCAAATGAAATTGACAACAGGTGTTACACAAAAACACAAAAAGCATGACAACCCCCAAAATAGAATGGTTTTCATGTGGTGGCCACAGATAATTACTCTCTGCTTATCCTTCCTGACTGATTCTTCTCTAGTTTTGTGTTTTGCTAGTGTTCTTGTCTCTACTGGTAGCATGAGGTGGTACCTGCAGCCCAATCAGGTTGTACAGGTAGTCCAGCTCCTCCAGGATGGTACATCCATACGTGTGGTTGCAAGAAGGTTTGCTGCGTCTCCCAGCACAGTCTCAGCAGCATGGAGGAGATACCAGGAGACCAGCCGTTACATGAGGAGAGCTGGACAGGAAGGAGAAGGGCATCAACCCAGCAGCAGGACCGGTATCTGCTCCTTTGTGTGAGGAGGAACAGGAGGAGCACTGCCAGAGCCCTAAATGACCTCCAGCAGGATGTTGGTGTGCATGTTTCTGACCAAACTGTCAGAAACTGACTCTATGAGGTTTGGCATGAGGGCCGACATCCTCTAGTGGGACCTGTGCTCACAGCCCAGCACCGTGCAGCTCGATTGGTATTCACCAGAGAACATCAGAGTTGGCAGGTCCACCATTGGTGCCCCGTTCTCTTCACAGAGAGCAGGTTCACACTGAGAACATGTGACAGGCATGAAAGAGTCTGGAGACACTGTGGTGAACGTTATGCTGCTGTAACATCATCCAGCATGACCGGTTTGGCAGTGGATCAGTGATGGTCTGTGGAGGCATATCCTTGGAGGGTCACACGGACCTCAATGTCATAGCCAACAGTACCCTGACTGCTGTTAGGTACCAGGATGAAATCCTCAGAGTGATTTTCAGACCTTACGGTAGTGCAGTGGGCCCTGGGTTCCTCCTGGCGCAGTGGGCCCTGGGTTCCTCCTGGCGCAGTGGGCCCTGGGTTCCTCCTGGCGCAGTGGGCCCTGGGTTCCTCCTGGTGCAGGATAATGCCCAGCCTCATGTGGCCAGAGTGTGTAGGCAGGTCCTGGATGACGAAGGCATTGATGCCATTGACTGGCCTCACGTTCCCCTGACATAAATCCAATTGATCACCTATGGGACGTTGTGTATCGGTGCATCCGACACCTTAAAGTACCGCCACAGACTGTCCAGGAGCTCACTGATGCCCTGATCCAGGTCTAGGAGGAGATCCCCAAGGACATCATTCACCAACTCATCAGGAGCATGACCAGATGTTGTCAGGAGTGCATACAGGCACACAGGGGACAAATACACTACTGAGTCACATTATGAGTTGATAATGAAATTCATGCAAGTTGAATCAGCCTGTGATTCAATTTTTACTTAGATTTTCGGTGTGATTTTGAATCCAGCCCTCATTGGTTGCTGATTTTGGTTTCCATTGACCGTTGTTAGGTCATTTTGTTCTCAACTAATTATACAATGTACATCAGTAAAGATTTTCAACTTGAATCATTTGTTCATCAAGATCCGATGTGTGATTTAAGTGTTCCCTTAATGTTTTTGAGCAGTTAGAGCCTACTATTAAGTATAATAATACATTTTAAGAGGAATGATACGTTATATGGAAAAGAGAACTGGGAGAAAGAGGCACATATTGAAATAACAGTGGATGAATGGGAATTCATCAATGAGCATGTAGCAAGAACAGGCCCATTACTTGTTTAATTAAAACAAACATTGTATGCCGTCTAATCCTGGAAGTAGTGTCAACACAGTGCGGTGAGTGGGAGTGCGCTGCTAAGTTAATGGATGGGTGGAGAAGTTGCTTAATATCCAGACTTCCTCAGGTGCTCATATTTCCAGGGATCCTAAGGTTGTGTTCCTGGGATTAATACCAGATGATGTTATTGAAAAGAAGGACAACTACCTCTTTAAGATTTTAATCCTAGCATGTAAAAAGGTCATCACAAGGAACTAGATGAAATGTGATCCCCCAAGACTAAGACAATGGCTGGATACTATACAAGAAATATATTCCATGGAAAAACTGATTCTTCATCTCAGGAAACCAGGGGCCTTTGAACAAAGATGGGAGAAATGGACTTTATTTAAGGACAGGTCCCAACTCTCCTGATAAGTGACGGAGAAAATAAGTGAAAACAGTGTACCCCCCTTATGCTTTTTGTTTTGTTTGCTTTTTGTGTCTTTGTGTTGTTTTTGTTTCTTTGTTTGCTTGTTCCTTTTTGTGATCATTACTGTGTTAGTAATTTCTATTGAAAAATTAATGAAATAAAAAGCACTTTCCCGGTGCCAGGATGAGATAAATGATCTCACCAAGCAATAAATGTACCAACAAGACCTGCCTACGAATCCAACATCTGCACACAAAACCTTCCTATAAGGACAAAAAGAGCCTTTCTAAGACCATTTTTATGACTACAACCAGGGATGTCTCCTTCCTCCTCACTGAGGAACAGGAGAGACCATAAGAATTCTCTAAATTCCAATGTTTTATAACATGTTGTTTGTTTGTTTTAAGAGACAAAACCAATAGTTTAGACTACCTTGTTTCACTCGCTATTCGTTTAGATCATCGTTTCCAGGAGCGCTGCCGTGAGAAGCAAAACAGCAAAGCTCCCAACTCTCGTCCACACTCCTGACCAATTTTTCCCACTACCCTGAACCCCTGTCTCCTCCTAGCCCAGCACCTAGTGCGCCGCCCCTTGACAGATAGGGGAGCCCATCTCACACCAGCTAAGAGCCAACATGGAGTCAACTCAGGTCTGTGCATTTACTGTGGCCAAAAGGAGCACTTCCTGACTGCCTGGAGGGAACCTGATGAGCCACACCACCCTTTCCTCTGCCCCTCACACACACATGATGGTTGATGCTTCTCTGTGCTGGGATAAAGACCCCATCCCATTACAAGCCCTTGTGGATTCAGGGGTAGATGAAAATGTTTTGGATGAGTCCCTGGTGGCCTAAGCGGGGATCCAACTGGAAGCACTCCCACTCCCAAAGATGTGAACACTTTGGATGGTAAGCTTCTGGCTGGCTTAACTAAACAGACCATACCACTAAAACTTATTCTTTCTGGCAATCACCATGAGTCCAATAGATTTTTTCTCATCCCATTACCCCATACTCCTCTGGTTCTTAGTTTGACCTGGCTAAAGTTGAATAATCCTCACACAGATTGGTCCACAACATCTATCGTCAGTTTGAGCATTGTTTGTCATTCTCACTGCCCTCTCACCATCTCAGGTATGGAGGGCTTTCTGTCGGGCTTTGGGGGCTATTGTCAGTCTGTCTTCTGGATTCACTCACAGACTGATGGCCAGACGGCCAATCAAGGTCTGGAGACGGCCCTATGCTGTGTCACTAAATGCCACCCATCCACCTGGAGCTCACATTTTCCATGGATTGAATACGCTCATAACTCCCTCACCTCTGCAGCCAAAGGTCATAGCTCCCTCATGACTTAACACCTTGTAGAGGTTCCTGTTTGTTTGTTTTTTCTCTCCCTGTGCCTCCTCCCCTCTCTCCTCTCAGTGTATGTGTTGGGGTGTACCCCAAGAGTAGAATAAACTATTTGTTGTGTAAGTGGCAGGAGAACTGGGGTTCTGCAGACTCAGTTTATGAGGAACAGGTGAGCAGAGGCGGAGTTGAGTGGAGCAGGTGGAAAGCAAAATGATTGCCATGCCCGCAGACAGTCAACCACGAAGAGAGAGAGAGAGAGAGAGAGACTTTACAGGTGGAAGGCTAAAGCAGAACATACGCAAAAAATTAAGAAGTCTACAGAAAGAGTATCGAAAGTCCCCCCCCCCAAAAATGCAATGTAATGTTTTAGCAAAATGTTGCCTCATTAAACAAGAGCTTGCAGTGAGAGTCAGAGACTTTCATTACCTCTAACAACTTTTACTAAACACACACAAATGTCTTTAAAAAGGTGAATATTATTTCAATATCTACTATCTCACAGGCAGTCACAAAATATAAACAGCACTGCTCTTCAAATGCCGTGTTATTTTCTGAGAACTAGAAGTGTCAGGTTTAAGTGTGAAAGAGAGGTGTGTGATGGGAAAAAAACTCATCAGTCCTGTCTGACAATCAGCACATATCTGGTGAAAATAAACCAGCAGAGCTGTGACATGTGTGACACTCAATAAAAAAAATTTTAAAAAGAAATTCACAATTTCGAACAAGGTTCACTCCTACATCATCACAAAGTACACTTGGGTGTGTGAGGTTGGCATTTAACTTTAAGTACAAATACTAAATGGTTCTAAGTTTAGGAAAAGATTGATAAGGTGCTTAACATGAAACGGTAATCTGTCTATGCACAAAAACTACATTTTAGGTTTATGAAAAGATCGGTGAAGGATATCTGCTGTCACATGACACAGGTCTCCTGGATGAAAGTTGTGTTCATGCACAATGGTACTCTGGGTTTGGATGAGACACTCAGAGACATGACAAAATGACAATATTTGATGCCTTGAGACTGGCTCCAAACTGACTGCGCAGGCTAATGGGTTATGCAAGTTTATAAATTAGGGTGTTTAAAACTGGAGAAAAAGCTGTGATTAATCTTCACTCATTGTGCAGCAGTAATTACTATTTCATTTTAATTGATTTGAATCGATCAAAACAGTAGTCTATTAGTATAGGTTAACAGTATAGTGTTCAAACTATTTAAAATGGAGATTTAAGAAGTAGATACTGTCACTATATAACTTAATAGAACAAATTGTTTGTTTTTTTTCTCTTGTGACAGAGGTTAATATGTATGAAATGTACTACGCAAAAAGAGGCAGAATTTGATTTGGGCTCCCTCCACCAGCAACACTGTCGACCATTGTCAATGCTTGATTATTCGTGCACTGTAAATCTAGCACACCCCTTATCAATTTCAATTGTATTTGTCTTGTTTACATCATACCAGTGTCAGCCTGGCACGTTTCTATCCTTCTATGGTATATAAACTTAGATTGGTCTGGTGTTAGTTTGCACTTTGTTACACTTAATTATACAGCACTATGGGGCATATTGAAAATGGTGTGCTGCAAAGTAACAAGTAATCCAGAAAACAATGTATTAATTGCACACATGTTAACTACTTTAATTGCTTTGGTTCAAAACATTTGCAATGTGCAAAAGTACAGAATATCTCTCAACTACAAATAACGTCACATAACTTAGCAAAAGCTGTTTTGAGAATATGTGGATAGACCATAACCCCTATCAAACCTGATCCATATGTACAGATAGACGGATGGACAAGAGTAACCCTATAGTCAAATGGGAAAAAAAATAAAACAAATAAACTTTTACTTTATTTTCTGCAACGTTGAGAGAGAGAGGATAGTAGATAGATACATCAAACACACATCGGTCAACCCAAATGTCCCCACCACTAAGTAGAACCGGCCTGACATCCAGCCCCAAATAGCGGGTTCAGAGGAAACAGTCCCCCATGCTATTTCATGCTAAGGGCCCGGTGGTGATCAGAAGCTGCATGCAAAGAGAGATGCAGAGCTGGAACCTGGGACTGCAAAATAGAATAGAGGAGTTAATGCTAGCGCTGTGCACGAACCCATCAAGCTGCTCAGTTTACATTGAAGAAACCTTGTAACCTTTGTCAAGGGAAACACCTCTTGGCTCTTCATGAGATCAATATGAGGCCTGAGAAAGGCAACAAAGATGTAGCAGCGAAGGAAGAGAGCTGCTTAACCAACTCTGGCCCTGACTCCCTCTATATTGATCGACCTGGAACTGGAAATCGTGTCATGTTAAAGGTTGTCCCTGTGCTAGTACATTATGGGGAACGGACTCAAGACACCTTTGCTATCCTTGATGATTGGTCTGAGAGGACTATGCTGTGACCAGGAGCTGTCCGTCAGGACATCCAGCTACTCCATGGACACACTCTGTCCTTCCATGTCTCTCCAGCTGCCAAGCCTCAGACAAGCTACAAGATTAATGGTGCCTTTACAACTGGGCGCCTCAGCCTAGATCAGCACAGTTATCCTATCCAGCACCTTCAAAGGAAGTTCAAACACCTTCGGGGCACTCCCATACCTGCCCTCAGTGAAGCTAAGCCATCACTCCTTATAGACTCCGACCAGCCCCATCTGATAACACCTGTTGAACCAGTCAGACGTAGTCCACCAGGTGGCCCAGCAGCCGTCCACAACAGGCTTGATTGGACCCTTCAGGGCCCCATTCAGTACATGGGGTGGCCAGTCCACTCTGTACAGTGTCTTTTCACCTCAGCTCCACCATTAATGGATGAGTTATACAAGCACGTTGAACGGCTCTGGCTAGTAGACACTGTACCTCACCAGTGTGATAAAGAGGTGACCAGATCAAAGCAGGATCAGCAGGCCATTGCACTACTTCAGGCAAAGACAGTTCGAATGGATGTAGATGGAATCCCCAGGTATGCTACACCATTGCTGCGCCATCCAAACATGCCCCCATTGCATGCTCCAAAGGAGTCAGTCATGCCTATGCTGCGTAGCACTGAGAGGCGCCTCCTGAAAGACCCCAAGCAAGCAGATGCCTACAAGACAGAAATGCAAAAGCTCATTAGAGCTGGTGCTGTGCAGGAAGTCACACAGGAAAGCCCACCCAACGAATGTTGGTACATTCGACATCATCTTGTCAGCCACAATGGAAAAAACCGCCTGGTTTTTAACTGCTCTCATCAGTACCTAGGGTAGACCCTGAACCAATACCTGCTACCTGGCCCTACCCTTGGTGCCTCTCTGCTGGGAGTCCTGGTGAGATTTCACGAACAGCCTCTAGCTGTCATTTTAGACATCAAGGGGATGTTTCATCAGGTACGCCTCCTCCCTGACTATCGTCCCCTGCAAAGATTCCTGTAGCGTGATCTGAAGATGGATGAGCCTCCAAAAACCTTTGAGTGGCAGGTCCTGCCCTTTGGTACAACCTGCAGCCCCTGCTGCGCAAGATATGCTTTGCAGCGCCACGTTGCCGACCACAGCCAACCTGATGATGGAGTATGGAGATACTCTGTGGAGAATTGCTTCTATGTCGATAACTGCCTCCAGAGTGTCAATACGCCAGAAGAAGCTAAGTTACTAGCAGATCGCCTCAGGGATCTCCTGGCCTCTACCGGCTTTGAACTGCGTCAATGGGCTAGCAATGAGATGAGTGTTCTGAGCCACCTGCCTCAAGTTGCCAGATCCGAAAACCTAGATCTGTGGCTGGCACAAGATAAATCTAACCCTCTGGAATCAACACTAGGCCTCAGCTGGAACTGGCAAAACGACTCCCTGGGCTACAAACACAGGCCAGTGGCCTATGAGACTCCAACCTTGAGGAACATCTACAGGGACCTAGCAACTCATTATGACCCCTTGGGCTATCTGTTACCCTTCACCACTCGTGCAAAGTTGATCATCCGGCAATTGTGTTTAATTTAAAATGCACTCAAGTTCTCAAATAAAAATATGAACATATGAACATGAGTGGCTGTTTACTCAGACTCAATGCATTTTCTCATTTATAAAGTAGCCCATTTAAAATGATTATATTTTGATAAGAGGAGATAAAAACATTGAGATACCACACCCCTCCTAAATGCACTGATTTGATTGTATCTATAAAGTATTTAAAATATGTACAGTATATATTTTCAATAAGCATACAATGTAGTTGTAATTTAAATGTCTATCACTTTGAAATGGCTGATTTACCTATTCAAGATAATATGATGATGCAGACGGCAGTAAAAATGGTCAGAAATGTTCATTTATGCACAAATTGTTAAATCTTGAAATTTATAGATAAGGCCTATTGTGATTTGGGTCGCGATGCTTTGTCATTTAAAAAATGTGGGACCCCATAAAAAAATTTTGGGAACCACTGCTATAAACCATATGAGATCGTAAGTACCACCACCTTTGACGAGTGTGTTTCACTGGCCTCTCAACATCAACTTCCTGTTTGATGGCAAACATCATGAAAAGTCACAATATTTACAATAATGCTTCATCAAGGCCTTATGGCTTTACTGACCAAATTTGAGGTCATTGAGATGAACGGCATGATGGTAGCACGTCAAAATCTGAAGTATATGACTTCCTGTTGCCACTAGGTGGCGCTGTGACTATTATCAAATGTATCTATATAGATGTGTTCAGGGCGGGACTCTTATCAAACGTGTGAAGTTTGGGGCAGATTGGATCATGGACAGTTGAGTTATAACAACTTCCTGCTTCATGGCGAAACATCAACATTCGCCGCACAGCCACGCATACAACTTTGCACAAAAAGGTTTTGATACACTAGTAGTAGTGTATCAAAACATAAAATATGTAAATATGTAAAGCTCCAAGCTATTCCCTTTTTTATTCAGAATTATAGATATCTTTAAATAATTCAAGAGTGTATAAAAACGTAAAATATGTCATTTCCTGATGCCACTAGGTGGCGCTATGACTATAGCTAAATTTTGTCATGTGAATGTCTTTAGGGCGGGACTCTTATATATTGATATTTATTTGTCACAATACAACAGTATAGACAGTACAGTGTAGCGAAACTTCTTCTCTGCATTTGCCCCATCCCTGAGGAGCAGTGGGTAGTCCTTATTGCCTGGGGAGCAAACTGGGTTTCAGTATCTTGCTCAAGGATACTTCGACATGAAGACTGGGGGAACTGGGGATCGAACCACCGACCTGATAAGTGGACGACTGCCCCTAAATATACTCTATCAACCAAATTTGCTGTCTATATTGCTTGTAATTTAGTTAAGTCAAAATCTGCTTATACTTGCATATCATTGTTGTAGAAGTTATTAAATACTATTTGCAATATTTCTAAAATTTATAACTCTAGTTATTGTCGTTGCTTTAAATTTCTGTGTCCATCCACCCTCTCTCACCAGTCTATCTCACTCTCTTTATTTCTTTTTCTCCCTCAGATGGCATCCAACCCAGAGCTAGAGTCTAATCTGAGGTTTCATCCTGTTAAAGGCACTTTTTCCTAAGGCGTGCACTCTCTTATTGTGCTGCACTTTGTGTTTTTCTAGCAGTGTTTTAGATGCAGATAAAAGTTAAAATAATTTCAGTTTTTCAGTGCATGGTGTGGGAATCACACCTCTTCCTTCCATTAATTACATTTAAATGGTTGCACATGGAGCTCTGCTCCATAGGCACACCAGGCTCTTTTGCTACTGTTATGCTTTTTCCAATCCATTTTTAGTCATTAATTTGAAATACTAACTCATATTGAGTGTCTAAGCCATTATTTCGATAAATTTTATTTTCAATGACTTGAAGGATATTTTTATATCACGTTGGCGGAAATTGGCTTCCATTTTTCATAAATTGTTCACTGGGTACAATTATTTATTCATCTTTACTGATGAGAGCATTCTCATACGCCTGATCGTACTTGACGCATGCGCTCCCCACGAGCTGCTAATTTCCCCACATTGATCGCGGAAGTAAGGAAATCTTACTTCAAAATAAAATAAAATTAAAAAAACCTCACAATAAAAACTTAGTTGCTTGAGCTGACGATCTAATAAAATGCTGTGTTTGGCTTTTACTGTGAATCAGCATATTTTTTTACTTTATTGTCATTTTTAGACGCCTTAATGTCAAATTATTATTTCCTGAAACTATACAAGGGGCTACAAATACAAAAATACAATAAACTTTTAACATAAATATTGAATTTTCTAGTTTTCTTTTCAGAAGCTGTAGATTCGTCCTTATTTCTGTTGTGCGTTAATATATATTATTTCGAAAGAACATTTCGTCAACATTTGCTACATTGAAGACTGTGCCAGGATATAGTCTCCTTCACTCCAGAACGCTTGACCCTGGTCTCAAACACCTCTAATAAATTTCTCTGAAGAAGACTTCCGGTGGTGTGTCATGGCGGTGGCATGGTGAATTCTACAGAAAGGGAAAAATACTCACCCCTCTTGTACTTTCCCATCGATTCAGGACAGATTTTCATGCATAAATAAGCTTGTCAGTTCCAGCTTCATACCTTGGATTTACCAGCAAAGCGTTGTGGCGTCCCTCCGCCCGGCCATGGCGGCTCACAAACCAGTGGAATGGGTCCAGGCCGTGATTAGTAGATTTGATGAGCAGGTAAGATGGGTTGATTCAGTGGATGGGTGTAGCAAGCTCTGACAGTATGCATGCCCCTCCACTCTGGCCAACATTATACTCTGACAGACGAGGTCTACTTTAATACTTAGGAGTCTTTGGACTGTTTTCCTGTAATGAGGATGTTCTCGACTGAAATGTGTGCTGTGTATCGCTTGTCCTGGCTGTACAACCACTGAATAGGTCTCTTAGCAAGCGCCGTCTGCACTATCAATTAGCAGCGTTATCCTATCCATTTGTCTTATCCCAACGTTAGCCCCTCAACCACTACATAATGCTCAACACAATAAGGTGCCAGGGTAATTTGCTCTTACTCATAAGGGACTGTGTGTCAATTGAATTTCCTTGGCTAACATTTTCTTTCGTGCCAGCTAGGGAGCTAACATTAGCAGGCCCCGCTATCTAATGTAAACAAGTAAGGTGTGACTGGGTTAACGCTCTGCATTTATATGAGCAAATGAAGTTAGTAACATGAGGAAACGTCAGCAGTAAGAACGAAAGCTGCTGTATCTGCTAGCTAATATCTTATACCCCTGTCAAGGTGTCTGCTGGACACGACAGGTGAAACAGATAGTGGAGCTTTTGTTTTTCAGAATGAAGTTATCGCTACAATTTGAAGCATTTCCATGCGCTCAGTAAATGTGTTAAGTTGCTTCTTTTTTACTGTGATTAATCTGAATGGTTTGTAGAACTGTCACCATCTGTTGAACTTACTGTTAAAGTGAAGTTATGTGCATACGTAATAAGAAACATTGCAGTCAGAAAACAGGAACCCAGGAAGACTTCCGACCACTTTGTGGAAGCTAATGGGGATCCGAATAAAGAATAAAACAGGAAAATGAGGAAAATCATGTACTTTTCCAGTCAGTATCAATTTGCAATGGCAAAATTAATAGTCAGTGGTATTTAATTCTAATGCCGTGTTTGCGTTGGGAAAACAAACTGTTTTTGCCATGTCTTTTGGGTTTGTTTATGCTTTAGAAGTCTTTGTCTCTGGTGTTAGGTGCCACAAATCCTGGATTGTAGCTGGGATTTAGCGGCTCAGCATGGATTACTACAATTGGACTAAGGTGTTACATCCACTTCTTAGTTATTGTTACCCAAAGCCTAAAGCCCTCCAGTCAATTAATGTTAGTTGTTGACTTCATAAATGTTATGTTTATTGTTGATGGTATAATATTTAGCTCATGTTAGCTGAATATCACTGATTGTGCCTGGTGATTTGAAATTACTACAGCAGTACAAGTATAGTTAATGTTTAGAATAAGCTGGTCATAATTTAGTGGCCAGTCCTGTTTAGAACTGCCAGCTGAGGAGTACTCATTCAGAAAATAGTCTTCATTACAGCTTTCCTATAATGATCTGTTCCATGTTTCACAATGTTTAGTATAATATGTCTGTAGAGTCAATTTGAATCCCTTGTGGAATTATGGATCAGACAGCCTCTCTTCAACCCCAGGGTGATCAGGTTCATCTGCAGCTTCTAACTAACAGCAGCACTTTTAATGTAGTATTTAATGTAGCAGTACCAAGGACGAGGTGTGTTTTCACTACCAAGGGATTGAAACAGCTAGTCCTAGGAAAGAACACTTGAGAAATGTCACTAAAATAGAGAAGACAAGTTAGTTTTACAAGCAGGTAAAATATGTTAATGCCCTGATGGCAACAGATACCAATAGTACCATCCCTGTTATAGAAATTTATAAACAGGGGTGCACATAAGTGGTGTGCATGCGTGGTCAAAATAAATGATGCGCGGCATGTTTTACAACAAGAAGCACTTTTGCGTACCAACACGATGTTTATTTTGTCTGTGTCAAACAACAGAGTCTAATTAATTAATTAAAGTATGAATCGAATAGCACAGGACATAGTAAATGGACTTCTGCAACTCTTCCATACTTATGGTCTATGGGATGGGTGGAAGACAAAGTTGGTTTCAGTCTGCACACAGAGCTGCAGACAGCATTGGAGTTTACAACGGGGTTGTTTGCATGAGATGGTGGCGTTCGGGGATTCCATTGTGCGTGAACTGCCCACATCATTGATAACTGCACCAAGTCAGCTCATCGCATGGTCCTGTACTGACCTCACTCCATTGTAAAGTTACTAAGCTTTTATTTACAGAAGGGGGCTGCAAAAAGAACAAAGCAATTAAATATGATATATGGTGAGAATAGCATTGCCTTTGTTAAACAGGGGAAGTTTCACGATATTAGATGGTCTGCATGTACGCAAGGGACTGTTGAAAATATGGAGGCTAATACCTGCCATTCAAATTCAAGTGGATACAAGTGATGGCAGTGCCCTAAAAAGTGTCTGCTTCATGCAGTGCAAAAGGTGAGCAGCAAGCAACATCTTCAGGGATCTCCTTTGAATGCCAGAGCAAAGATTTTACATGCATCCCTGTTTATAAAGTATTGTATCAGCACAGATTCATCGATTATTGGCACAGATTCATTGATTTTATTTCATGAATGAAAATGCTCTACCTCCACTGTACATTACACATAAGCTAGTGAGCAACAGCAGGTACTCTGTGTACAGTATTTGTGTTTGGTTCAGCCTCTGATTGAACTCAATCACTCACCTCAAAACAGGTTGTTTCCCCCAGTTTTTATGCTTTTCTGCTCTTAATGTGAAAATTAAATATTCTTGAATTGAACTGCTTATAACCTTGTAAGTTTTTAACCAGCTCAATAGTCTGTTCTTTCAACACAGCAGAAACAACATAAGAGGATATCCCTCTGTGGCCAGGGTTGCAATGATGTGAGATTTTCACGGTATCATAAAATATGACGGTATGGTCATATACAGTATGAATAGAATAGATCATCTTTATTGTCTGTCCCATCAGTGACAGAAATTGTGTTATTGTTATTATTATTGTTGTTATTATTTATAATGACCCATAAGGGAATAAAAACAAAAGGTTTATTAGAGGGGATTTAATGGAATCATTAATTGGAAGTATGAGTAAAAAATCTCCATTTTGAAAATAATTGAAATACATAAAATACGATGTACATCTCCTGTTTGAAAATAAATTAGAAGTAGAAATATCTCTTCAGAAATAAGTCAAAGGTCATAGAGAAGGTAATTTGTTTCGGTGTTGTTGCACAACGCCTGTCTGAATGTGGCTAGTGAGTGCAATGTTTCCCCTAGGTTTATTCATTGGGGGTGGTGGACTGGTAGGGGGTGTAAGTCTACAAAGGTGCCAACCTTCACAGACTTACCTAAGCACTCAAGACTTAAAAAATAAAGGACCATCTTAAAGATGACATGTTCTGATAATTAATTACAATAGTACAGAAGATTTTTTGTTGAGGGGGCGGGTCGCCCCTCCTAATGAATGGTAGGGGAAACACTGAACTGCAACACTGAATATACAATGGGAGTTGAATCATTTTGATTCCAACTGTGTAATGTTGACAAGCGCATACTGTTCCAGAAGAGTGAATTCCCTTCACTATAATGTAATGCCATGAAATGAACAGTGTGTTGACTGCATTGCCATCCTATTTTTTCCCCCCTTCAGCTTCCCATTAAAGTTGGACACCAGAACACCCACACCAAAGTCAGCACAGAGCACAACAAGGAATGCCTGATCAACATCTCCAAATACAAGTTCTCCCTGGTCATCAGTGGCCTTACAACCATCCTCAAAAATGTCAACAACATGGTGAGTGGGGTTCTTCCTCTCCTGTATGAGGAGAGTTTTTGTTTGCTGAAAACATTCCTCCTCTTCAGACTTTCAGTGAAGCGACACCCACATAGCTCTAGATGTCAGAGCACTGTTGGACACTGCAAAGTCTGCCCACTTTCACACCTCTGCACACCTGGACATTCACCACATGAGGTGTGCATGATTGTTGAATTGGTCATTTTAGAAAGATTAAAAATTTCATGGATGCACTCCCCACTGGTTCCTCCGTAAGGAAGGGCTATAAGGCGTTTAATGAACAGAATGGAACAAGAGAAACTGTGTTACCAAATGCTATCTCAATGTTCATTAAACATGTGAGTATTGTATGAAAATAACGCTGCAATACAGAGGTCATAATATTCATTTTAGCTGGTGGTGTCAGAAATGTGTAAAAGTCAGTTTTTATTGAAATTAGGGTGTGTGACAAAATATGAAGTATAAAACTAAATAAAAGAGAGAAATGATTAAAATATTGTGTTTTAGTACCTAAAATTTTTATGTGAAAATATAATTTAAACAACTCCTCAAAAATAATGTCTAGTTAATTAAAACTTTGATTCAATAATTAATTATGAGTGAATTTATTTTGATTTTTTTTTAAAAATTGACACTGGCTTTAGCAGAGATATGCATTCGATTAGTGCTTTCTACTTTGTGATGTGATAATGATGCAGCAGGTAGGAGATTTCCTAATGCTGAGTGACTGATGATTTGGCTGTGCTTGTCTTCACAGCGGATATTTGGAGAAGCTTCTGAGAAGAACCTATACCTCTCGCAGCTCATCATCCTGGACACCCTGGACAAGTGCCTGGCTGGGGTGAGTCTTCTCCTCCAAACCCCCCCCCACTGGATCTTGAAACACTCTGATTGTGTAAATGACCTGATCTTATCTCCATGCCTTTGTGACAAACCTTTGTGCTTAGAGAAGGTTGTTACCTCCCATCTTTGTGCATCTCTATGAAATCAACCTCAGAAATGATTTAGTATTTCTGCTCCTGTGTTTAAACGGCAGCGTAAAAAACACACAAAATTAGGAGGGGGTTCTAGAGTAAACAGTGAGAGGACCTAAAAAATAAAATGCATGTGTGTCATTTGGGCAGTGGGAAAAAAACATAATGTAAATAATCATTCATTATCAACTAAAGGAGTAAAAGTTTGAAATAATCTGGATATTGAAGTAATAACTCCCAGCCCTAGGGTCAACTTAGGCTTGGCAGGCCACCAGGCTTCCAGTACACTGGCAGAAACCCTTTAAGTATGGCATAGTATCCAATCAGGAGATAGGCATATTGTCTCAGTCCTAACTTTTAAGATGTTTAATATAACAACAGTTATGGTGGGGCGGTTCATGATGGTTGGAAATCTTACCAGCAAAATCTGTTGGTTAAGGCCTGGGACCACATCATAAAGGCAAATGACACAGGTCAGGCTGCAGGCCCTATTCAAAAGATACTTGCCACTGGGCCTGACACTTTTTCTATGACTACTCCATAATTTTACTGATGTTCTTTTTTTCAGTACACCTCCCATACAATTCTGCAGAATATTTGTATTATTCAAGGCCTCTGCCCAGTTTTGATACAGTGCAACACACCTGCAGAGCAGCCACCCCACTATAACCTTACATGGGTCTTATGTTTTTACCTAAAGGCTAACATTTGAATGTCTTTGATCATCATCAGTCATTAGAAAATATTACTTTTCCATACAGTTGGTGTCCTTCAGAGTTTAGTTTAAAAAATCCTCTCTCCTAATTGGCTACTGACAGTCATACTGTACATTAGAAGGGGAGTCAGTCCAACTCTACAGAAGTACAGGAGGATGCACCAGCACCTATTTCAAATGTAGTTTAGTTCACTTCATTATCTGAGAGTGTTGAAGCAGTGCCACAGCTTCTTTTTACACTACCAGTCTCTATCTCCACATTCATGAACTGACCGTTTATTAGCACATCTGATCTTTTGAATGCTTAGCTATAGCCGCTACTCAGATTCAGCTTGGCGACTCAGATCAGTCAAACACACCAAGGTCTTTATTCTGACAGTCTTTTCCCCCCCTCAGCAATCCAAGGACTGCTTGCGTCTGGATGAAACCATGCTGGTCAAACAGTTGTTGCCGGAGATTTGCCATTTCATCCATACATACCGTGAGGGCCACCAGCATGCTGCTGAGCTACGGGCATCAGCATCAGCAGTCCTCTTTTCTCTGAGCTGCAACAACTTCAACGCCGTCTTTAGCCGCATCTCCACCAGGTATTTTTGAGGAAGGTACCAAAGCCTGAGCTGCCTCTGTGATCAACAGTAGCACACTGAATTAACAGAGTATGGTCCAATAAAGGTTAAGTGATCAGTCACTGAATTGATTGACAGAAATTTGAGTAGCAAAAATGCCAAAGTTCCCGGATTTCAGATTCTGAAATGAAAAGTTTATGGTTTAGACACAAGAGTTTGGTCTCATGCAATAAGATGCATTTCACGTTACACGATATTTTAGCTGTGCATATTCGTTTGTGTCAGCTGTAACATGTTCCTGCTATTGGTACAGCGCCACACCTGTTTCACTAGCGACTGGTGGTAATAGTGCGTTCTTCTTGTTTTGTTCAGCGAGGTGGCAAACAGCCTGTAAATGTATTACTGCATTACTACCAGGCGCAGGTAGAAAATAGGGAAAATATTTTTATTAAAAAAACGATAGTCATGTACACTATTGGAATTTAAAAAAAATAATTTAATGACTATTCGAATATTCTAACATCATTCCCCATCCCTACTTGACACCAATGGTAAACTCTCCTGGTTCTCATTTTTCACAACTGATCTACAAGAGAAGTTTGTTTGACAGAACATAATTTACTCAGATTTAAGGGTTCTTTGATTTGTTGCTAGTGAGTGACATGCAGGCTCTACATGCACGGCGAGTATGTCTCAGAGTCGCTGGTGTTTGGTTAGTGGAGGAGAGATTCATCAGCTACACCCTCACGTTGTGAAGGCCGTATCACTGTAGCCAGATAATGGTAAAACATGATTGTGTCTGGAGTCTTGTGTCAGGAGGAGGAATAAACTTGTCATAGTTTTCCTTCACAGTTGCCGGTGGTCTGAGCTGTTTTGGTGGTTCTGCTGTTAAACCGTGGATGGACGTTAGAGATGTCTTTCTGCTTTGGATTGTAAAGTGGATTCTAACTAACTTTTTTGGGGTTTGGGTTGTTAACCAGTGTTGAATTATAAGAAGAAGGAAAAAAACAGTTAAATGTTTAGTGTTTCTTGTTTCCACTGTACTGAAAACGTACCGTGTGTGTGTGTGTGTGCGTGCATACGCACAAATTATGCGTTTCTACTGTTGCTCAGTATATGTATATGTACATATACTGAGCAGTAACTCTATGACTGAACATTAGAAACGCATAATTGTAAAAACCCAATATTTTCCTTTCACTAGCTCTAATCTACTGAAACAAACAAACTTGTGATACATAGAAATGACTTTTTTAAGTACCCACAACCAAAACATGTTAAATCATGAATAACCATCATTTAGTCATGACATAGAAATAACAGTCATTGGTGCATTTCAGAGTAAACCATGATGTTGGTGAGATTTTTCTCTGCATGATTGAAAACACCTGACCAAGACAATAAAATCCTGGGTCTATTTAATGTCCTACTGAAACAACTGATGATGCCACGACTTCTGCAAAACTTGTGACCAGGGAGTTGGGATGCTGATGGCTGGAGCTCGGCAGACACGGGTAGCACAGATGTTAGGGACCACTTAATCGACAATATCTCTTTTGTGGAGTAGGTTTCAGGCAACAGGATTCTGACGTGAGCGCCCTAGACGAGGACAACCACGTGTAACCACAGTGATCCAGGACAGGCATATCCGCATCATGCCCTTGCATGATCGGTTCAGGACTGCGACAGAGATACCAAAATGCCAAAACCCAAGAGTCAGTGCCCAGACTGTGTGTCGTCATCTGCGAGAACGTGCTATATGACCATACCGTGTAAATGTTGGCTTGGTACTAATATTAGCCAGAAGACTGCCAGACTGACATTGGCACGTGCCCATGGTCCCAGAAATTGCTGCATGGCGAAGTGGAGACAGGTGACATTTAGTGACGAGTCCAGATTTAACTTGCACAGAGCAAACCAAGTATCGCTGTATAAATAAAAATGTACCAGTGAGTCTGCACATGGCCACAGAAGGCCACTGAACTCTGGCATAAAGGGTGCAGTGGTGAGTGAGAGCCTTGCAGCCTGTGACTAACTGCAGAGCACTGTGGTACACAGTGTCCAGCCGATGCAGACAATGGGCAGAGGCATGCATGTACAGCAGATCGCCACAATCTAGCAATGTTTTGTTTCTCAAATAAAAACCCAGCTTAGGTTTAAGCTTCTTTAATAGGTCTTCGATATGAGACTTAAAAGATGCCTAGATACTTGTACTGTGACACAGTTTCAATCTGAGTGCCTTGCAGGGTTTGGATGTTGTGAAGAGAATCTGCAAATATCCTGGCGTTGGAGAATAACCTCATTTTAGTTTTAGTTATATTTATCACAAGTTTCAGATTGATTAGTCTCGACTGTACAATTCTAAAAGCAGACTGTAAACACTCAAGAGATTGGGCGAGAGTGGCACCACAGCAGTAAATCACAGTATCATCAGCATAAAAGTGATACTGTGCATTTGAGACATTTTGACCCAGATTATTGAGTGGACCCAGGACTGAACCGTGGGGGACCCCTTAATACACACACACACACACACACACACACAACCCCATTTCAAAAACGTTGACCGTCCAGCTTGGAAATGGGGGTCTACACGTCTGTCGGTCGGTCAGTCTGTCTAAATATTGCAATGTCAGTTTTTCTAAAAATCATGCTGCCCTACTTACAAGCTAAAGGCATTCTATACATTTTGACACAAATTCTACCTTTTCCTATACAACCAGTAAAAAAAATCTTTGAAACGTCTCCATGGAACGACTCTTGTGCAGTTTCATGCATCATTTCACTATAGAGAATCTTTATACTAGGTTTTGGTGTAAAAGTACAAGTTTTCCCATTATGACAATACTATTGACTGGTTTTAATCTTGGATAATATCTAGTTATTACCTATACCAGCTACTAAGAGTTCATCTTTATGATTGAATCATTTTGTGATTCTGTGATGTCTTTGATGGCTTTTCTAACATTATAATTCATGCATGCTTTTGTGTATGTGTCCTTAGGCTACAGGAGCTGACAGTGTGCTCAGAGGACAATGTGGATGTTCACGATATAGAGCTGATGCAGTACATTAATGTGGACTGCTCCAAGCTGAAGAGGCTGCTACAAGGTTAGCGTCCAAGTTTCTTAGAACCCCCACCCCCCACCCCATCCCCTCTCCCTGGCATCAGTGTCCTTCTCCTGAGCCTCTGTTCTCTGCATATTTGCTGGTCCCTTTTTGTCAGTGTCAGCACTAATACATTAAAATATAGCATTTATCATTTTTTTGTATTTCACATGTTTTTCTGACTTGTTGTGCTGTTTCTAACCCAACTGGTCAGGGATCCACTGCCTCTAGCAGCCTCATGCAACTCCTCTTCTCTTTTTTTTTTTTTTACTCTTCTCTCTTTACAAGACATTTTTGAACTGCAGACTGATTGAAAATGTTTGTGGCAGCCTGGTTGTATTTGGTGGAGGGAGAGAGAGCTAATTATTCCAGGTATTTTGCGTTAAGAACTGATTGCTCTCTCTCCCTCGTGGGAGCGTGGTGGACCTGGAGAAGCGCTGTATGCTGAAAAGGCAGACTGGAAGAGTCTCAGCCTAGAGACTGGAGATGCGAGGGACGCATCTGGGACTGGCGCTGAAAAGCCTCGTTTATATTTATTAATTACTTAAGTATTTATTTGTTAGTAAAGCTGAAAAGCAGTTTTAAGTTAAGTTTGCATTTATTATTTGTGTTGAACGCCATCATCGCACGTGTCTCACTGAGAGAACCCACAGTGGTAGCAGGAGACTCGACTGTTACACTGGCGCCCAACGGGACTCGGTGGGACGGGGATGACGGAGCAACGGCCGGTGCAGGTGGCGGTCATGCACGGAGAGCAGGCTGAGTGCGACCGCCAAGACATGGGGTCCTCGGAGGAGGATTGCAGCGGAGGTTCCGGGGAGCCAAGTTGGGAAATGCCGACCGTCCCTTCACCTTGGCGCAACAACTGGAAGGTGCAGCGGCGAGGTGGCTGCAGCTGGGGCACGCTGCGGGTGAGAGTCGGCTGCTGGAGCAGCTCGTATTGGAGCAGTTTCTGGAGGGACTTGCAGCTGAGACCTCAGTGTGGGTTCTCTCAGTGAAGCACAGATGATGGTTGTTAACAGTCTCTATTTTACACAGCTAACAATCTCCACTTAATATTCACAGCTTTTTCAGCCGCTTCAGACATGTCCCTCATGTCTTCAAGACTCCAGGCTGAGACTCATCCAGTCGGCCTTTTCACGCCTTTTCAGGCCGACTCCAGCATACAGCCTGCCCTCTTGGGCAGACTCAAGTCGGCAGCGCTTTTCCTGGTCCATCACGCCCCCACATATGAGGGAGAGAGAGCAATCAGTTCGAAACACAAAACACCTGGAATAATTAGCTCATTCTCCCTACTCTAACACAACCAGGCTGCCACAATGTGTTAACATAAAAGATGCATGTAATAAAAACTGTAAATTTAAAAGTCAACTATTAATGAACTATCTTAATACCTACCATATACTAGAAGACTTTGAAAAGCCTTTTAAAAGACTAAGTCTGACTTTTATAAGACTCAAGTTTTTACACCCACTCACATCTAAAGACAGTTAGTCATAAATCAGAGGGTTTTTAGTGACACACAATAGGATTTTACAAAGACTTGGGTAACTAATTACAAGACTACAAGTAGATTTCATTTGAGATTATTTCCCATCATGCTCCTGGTGGAAATTTAAAGAGAAAAAAGATACTGAACAGAAGGGGCCCCAGAATCGAGCCTTGGGGACCACCACACTTAATTTTTGTCTGCACAGATGTGTAGTTACCTATAGACACAAAGTAGTCCCTGTCCTTTAAGTAAGATTCAAACCATCTTCATGCTGTGCCAGAACGTCCCACCCAATATTCCAGCTTGTCCAGTAATATGTTGTGGTCAACTGTGAGATCCAGTAATAGTAAGACTGATATTCTGCCATGGTCTGTGTTTAAGTGGATGTCATTAAAGACCTTTGATAATAGCAGTCTCAGTACTGTAGTGTAGTCGAAATCCTGACTGGAAGACATCAAAACAGTTATTTAAGGCCAAGAAGTTGTAGAGCTGTTGAGAAACAGCTTTTTCAACTATTTTACTTAAAAGCAGTAGATTTGATAAAGGCCTATAATTGTTCATTAGTGATATGCCTAGATTGTTCTTTCTTAGGAGTGGCTTGATGACGGCAGTTTTCCGGGCCTGTGGGAGCACGCCTGACAGAAGAGATGTGTTGATAATCTCTAGAAGATCTGAGGCCATGCAATGAGAAACAGTTTTTAAAAAGCCTGTTGGTAGAATATCAAGGCAGCAGGAGGAGGATTTCATGTGTTGTACGATGTCTGCCAAGGTTTTGTGACTGATGAGGTCAAATTGCTCCAGGCTACTTTCTTTCTACAGTCTCTTTTTACGTGGTCATAATTGCAGATTTTTATAAAATACATTTGCGTCCTTAGTTATTCACCCCTTATCCTGCAATTCTCATAGTTAACTTTTCAACATTTGACACTCACCTTTTTATAGATAAGAAAATATGTATATATGTATAAAAAATAAAATAAAAATTATATTTGATGACAAATATATTAATAATAATTAAATATATCATTATTAATTTTTTTAAAACTTGCAACAACAAAACCAGGGGAATTTACATTTCTACTTTTCCTATTTCAACTGCTGTAGTAGTATGCAACAGCAGTCAGGTCATACAAAGTCTGCTCTTACTGGGGTTATAAATATGATCCATTTGTTCCAAATTTGGTAAAATTAATCTTTTTGAATTCTCAAATGATAAGTCAATTTTTCCATTTTAAATATTTCCAAGATTACTCTGTGCCAATCTTCCAATGTTGGGGTTTGTGGATTCAACCATTTTCGTGTGATTGATTTCTTGCTTGCTGCCAAAAGTGCCTGGAGCAACTTTGTGTCCCTCCTCTGTTCAACAAAAGCAGCGAGACCCAGCACATCTCCAAGATTCTCAATGGGGTTCATGTGTTGGACAGTTCCTAACCCAATTTTAGTAGTTTCAACAATCTGCTTAGTTGTTTTCTTTGCTTGATGCAGGCCAATAATTTGACCCTTCTCAAACAGGATATGTCCTCCGACATGGTTGTTAAAGAAATGTGAAGCTACTCACTGCATCAGTTAGGGTTACATAACTTGTTGCCAGCTGAAACATATTAATCACTGCAGTAATTATTACTGCATTTTTATTAGTAACTTACCTATTTGCTCAGTTAAATCCAGGTAGTGACTTTTTTTTTATTGGCCAGGCAGGGTATTTTTGCTCTCATACTTAGAGGCCATCCTCGCCCCTTTTGTATCTGTTGCCACCATGACATAGAACTCATTTTGAGACTTTTTCTTACCACAGACCACCTTCACCTTTATGGGTGCAATGGCATCTGTAACATTTGGAATTTTTTGATTGAAATGATCCACCAGCTCATTGACTGAGACTAAACTATTACTCAGGCATGTAAATGGGACAAAAACCAGAGGTGCACACACACACAAAATGACATTTCATACCTTTTCCAGGGCCACAATTCTGCTCCATAGTGGTGACCCAGAATCTGTCCGTGATTGTTTATTTCAATTAAATAAAACAATCACGTCTCGGCTAAATAATGTATTCATGTTTGTATTCATTTTATTTGACTATTTGTGTGACTATCTGCTTTGCGCAAGGCAGAAACATCCATGGTATAAAATATTTGATAGAAATACAATAGAAACAAGGTGCTTCGCACAATCTGCCCAAACGTTTGTCACTAGCAGAACAACTGCATTGTTAAAACAACAACATGTGTATAATTATATCACTTCAAACCCCACCCACCTGGTAGTCAGAGAAGGTTTCTCTGGGAAATTAACCAGGGAACGTCATGGATGACATTACCTTAGGTGAAAGGTCATCATGTGAAGATGTTTCACCAGGTTTTCATTCAGCATTACACAACTTTTCCAGTCTTTTGTTGTCACTGTCCCAACTTTTTTGAAATGTGTTGCTGGCATCAAATTCTAAATGATGATATCATTTTCAAAAACAATTTCATTTTTCTGTTTCAACATTTGAAATGTTGTCTTTGTGCTATTTTCAATTATGTACGGGGTTTCAATTATTTGTAAATCATTGCAAACTGTTTTTGATTACATTTTACACAACATACCCACTTTTTTGGTAAAGTGACTAATGGCAGCCAGGCGATTTTATTTATCGCTAAATTATTATTAATTGTGAAATGTTCTTCATGATAAATGCAAAAGGACAGGCCTTCACAAAAAAATCAAAATAAAAAAAGCACAGTTTGTACAGCAAGGGCACGTGCATGGTGCTACTGCAAGAGTTCTTGATTTGATGAATTCCTGATCTGTTACATGTGAAAGTCAGATATGATGCTTAAATTCAGATAGAACATGAACCGGTGTTTGTGATCCGTTGTGTGTGTTCATCCTATTGATGTATTTTATGTAATGCTGTTCGCTCTCTTCCAGAAACGGTGCTGAAGTTTAGAGCTCTCAAGAAGCCTGCCCAGCTAGCAGTCATCAACAGTTTAGAGAAGGTATTATGAAACTTTGCATTTGAATGACTCTGGTGTGGTAGTATACAGTTACTATGATTTCAGTGATTTTATGTGCACTATACTGATGTAGTAGTAGTGAGTAGCTGAAAACTTCAACAGTAATTGAACAACATTTAACATTTGTTAGCAGTGAAATGTTGGAGTGCTCTCAGCTGTGTATAGTTCAGCTGTGTACAGGTTCTCCTTTCACTTCTACTGCTCTGTTATTATAGGCATTTTGGAACTGGGTGGAGAATTACCCAGATGAGTTCACCATGCTCTACCAACGACCACAGGCAGATATGGCAGGTATAAATGGATTTAAACCATTCAGACTAACTTACCCTGTGTTTGAATGGCATGACATATTACTTCCACCTACTGCATACTACTTAATCAGTATGTACTGCATGCTGCCTACTAAACCAATGACAGTGTCCCATAGGTTTATGGGTTGGGGTGGGGGAAGAGTGGGCTGGTCTACATATATATATGTATGTATATATATATGTGTGTGTGTGTGCGCGCTGAAAAAATTAAGGGAACACTAGAATCACATCGGATCTTGATGAACAAATGATTCAAGTTGAAAATCTTTGCTGATGTAAATTGTATAATTAGTTGAGAACAAAATGACCTAACAACGGTCAATGGAAACCAAAATCATCAACCATTGAGGGCTGAATTCAAAATCACACCGAAGATCTAAGTAAAAATCGAAATCACAGGCTGATCCAACTTGTGTGAATTTCATCACAACTCATGATGTGACTCAGTAGTGTGTTTGGCCCCTGTGTGCCTGTATGCACTCCTGACAACATCTGGTCATGCTCCCGATGAGTCGGTGGATGGTGTCCTGGGAGATCTCCTCCTTGACCTGGATCAGGGCATCAGTGAGCTCCTTGACAGTCTGGCTGTACTTTAAGGTGTCGGATGCACCGATACATAATGTCGCCGTAGGTGATCAATGGGATTTAGGTCAGAGGAACATGAGGCCAGTCAATGGCATCAATGCCTTCGTCATCCAGGACCTGCCTACACACTCTGGCCACATGAGGCCGGGCATTGTCCTGCACCAGGGGGAACCCAGGGCCCACTGCACCAGGAGGAACCCAGGGCCCACTGCACCAGGAGGAACCCAGGGCCCCACTGCACCAGGAGGAACCCAGGGCCCATTGCACCAGGAGGAACCCAGGGCCCATTGCACCAGGAGGAACCCAGGGCCCACTGCACTACCGTAAGGTCTGAAAATCACTCTGAGGATTTCATCCCAGTACTAACAGCAGTCAGGTTACCATTGGCTATGACATGGAGGTCCGTGTGACCCTCCAAGGATATGCCTCCACAGACCATCACTGACCCACTGCCAAACCAGTCATGCTGGATGATGTTACAGCAGCATAACATTCACCATGGCGTCTCCAGACTCTTTCATGCCTGTCACATGTGTTCAGTGTGAACCTGCTCTCTGTGAAGACAACGGGGCTCCAATGGCAGACCTGCCAATTCTGGTGTTCTCTGGTGAATACCAACTGAGCTGCACGGTGCTGGGCTGTGAGCACAGGTCCCACTAGAGGACGTCAGCCCTCATGTCAAACCTCATGGAGTCTGTCTCTGACAGTTTGGTCAGAAACATGCACACCAGTATCCTGCTGGAGGTCATTTAGGGCTCTGGCAGTGCTCCCTTGTTCCTCCTCACACAAAGGAGCAGATACCGGTCCTGCTGCTGGGTTGATGCCCTTCTCCTTCCTGTCCAGCTCTCCTCATGTAACGGCCGGTCTCCTGGTATCTCCTCCATGCTCTTGAGACTGTGCAGCAAACCTTCTTGCAACCACACGTATGGATGTGTCATCCTGGAGGAGCTGGACTACCTTTGCAACCTGATTGGGCTGCAGGTACCACCTCATGCTACCAGTAGAGAGAAGAACACTAGCAAAACACAAAACTAGAGAAGAATCAGTCAGGAAGGATAAGGAGAGAACAACTCTCTGTGGTCACCACATGTAAAACATTCTCTTTTTGGAGGTCGTCTTGCTTTTTCCTCTCCATCACACCTGTTGTCACTTTAATTTGTACCAAAGCAGGTGAAAATGATTCACAATCATTTGTGCTTCCTAAATGGACAGATTGATATCCCTGAGGTTTAACTGACTTGGTTTTATACTGTGATGGTTAAGTGTTCCCTTCATTTTTTTTTAGCAGTTTATATATATATATATATATGTGTGTGTGTGTGTGTGTGTGTATAATATACATATAATTCTGAAATATCATTCTGTGTTTATTTCAATAAATATTTTCAGTAAATAGGAATCAGTGCCTCAAGATGTATGGTGTAATTAATTGGACGTTTTTATTTACTTTTGCACCAAACCTTACCTATATCTATCTTGTAGAGCCAGGAGGAGTATTTCCTCTCTGACAGCCAAGATAAGTCAAGGCCTGTCATCCCGTGCTTCTCAGGCAGAGCTAGCTTCCCTCCCCTCAGTAGCAGAGTAACTATTAGCATCCTCGATACTGGCGCCAGGTTCAGGTTGGGTGGTGGCAGGTGGCGTAGCGATGCTTTGGTCTTGTTTGCACTTAAGAGTCTATGCTTGTCCATCTTTAGTTTTAGGAAGTTTTTATTGCATGTAACGTACCGACTTGGTCCTCAACTCTGGTTACTGTCACTCAACCTCCTCTACGTCGCTCTGTGTCTCAGTTGCTGTGTCTCAAATCAGATTCTTCCACACTCACTGGCCAGTTTGAGTGTATAAGTGCATTCACACTACTAAGTCTGCCATAATAATAGTATGCTATAAGTACCCAGATGGCGAATTCAAAATGACCACAGAATTGAGTGTGGAACGATGGACACCTCTCACCCTCAATGATCACCATCTTTGTTACGTAGCGGGAGTTCGGGGCTTAGGAGACTTATCAAGCTTGTGAAAGTTAAGGTGGAGAACAACAGCTACATATAAAAGTACAAATGAAGTGCCATTTGGGATGAAACCTGGACCGCATTGAACTGTTTAGTCAAATGACAAAGCCAGCAGATATTTTTGAAAGTGATTTGCCGTGAAATGTTGTGGCTGTCATTTCTGATAAGTATACCACCAAGTATCCAATTTGAGACAACACTACACTGTTGAAATTCACACACTGTGCAAGTAAGTATACTCACATGCAGTATACTGCATGTGAGTATACTAAGGGAAGTATGCAATTTGGGACACAGCAAGTGTGAATCTTGGATAAGCCACACTTTTGGTAGAAACACTAGAGTAGAGCAGAGCAGAGTCAAGTCATTGATCAGGACAGTGAAACACATTAAAAAAAAGCTCGTGCTCTGATGAAATGAAATTAGTGAACATATAAATTACGTAAATCCCTTAAATATTTTGTACCTTTCTTTTTGGTGGGGGGCAAGGGCTTGCATTGGAGTGGGAGGGCAGCCCCTCCAAATGAATGGTAGGGGGAACCCTGAATGATTAATGATTCTACCATTGGCAGCACACTGTTCCCACTGATTTATACTCAAGCAGTACACCTCTGCATCACATGACTGCATGGATGACAACATTACTGATCTCCTTAATACATCCATGTCCCTGCTACCTTTTTAGAAAATTGTTCAGAGCAAAAATTAAAAGGATGGGTCAGAAACGGAAAAAAAAGCTCTTGAAATGAATCATATGTATTGTAAGGCACTAGTAGAGAGGATATTTATCTTCAAGGAAAACAGCTAGGGTGTTAGTTCTGCAAGTCCATTTAAACTGTGTTTAAAGAGAAGTCTCTTAAATGACATCTTGACTTTTTTTAACGTATGTAACAAAAAACAGATAAATGAAGACGACTCACATTGATTTAAAAAATTTATTTAAAAATACTATCATCTAATACAGTATAGCCCCAGTCATTAAAGGTCCAGTGTGTGCATGCAGAACATGCAAAATTTCTAAATGAAAAGAAAAAAGATTTGGATGCTCAACAGGTTTCAGCCTTTGAAAGTGAAGTTGCTGTCTCGCGTGTATATTTGTGTGTGTTTGCTCAGAAGCTGCAGAGAAGCTGTTTGACCTGGTAGACAGCTTTGCAGAGAGCGCTAAAAGGAAGGCAGCGGTGTGGCCGCTGCAGATCATCCTCCTCATTCTCTGTCCAGAGATTACACACACCATCTCCAAAGACACGGTGGAAGACAGCAAGGCCAACAAGGTGAAAAGAAAGAACACACACATACGCACAAAGTAGATACTGACTCCTGCACTCACACACTCTCTCCTGTCCTGTTTTGTGTGCAGAAACTCTTTCTGGACAGTTTGCGGAAAGCTTTAGCAGGCCAGGGTGGCAGCAAGCAACTGATGGAAAGCGCTGCGATCGCCTGCGTCAAACTTTGTAAAGCCTCCACCTACATCAACTGGGAGGATCACTCTACCATTTTCCTCCTGGTCCAGTCCATCGTCATGGATCTCAAGGTACTTGCATACAACATTCTGTTTACTGAAGGGTTTTATATTTAAACTTACAGCACAATCTCAGCTTTCTTAAGTGTGTAAAGAGATCATTTGGCCCAAATCCTGAAAAATCTGATTTTATAAAGTTCTTCAAATCTCTTGTGAAAACACACTTTTACTCATGTGGACAAATTGTTTTGATGCTTGAAATAGGACCAACTCACTGTAGCTCCTCCTTATTTTTCTGCTTATTATATATTAATTCTAGTAGTTATTATAAATACTATTAATAGCATTTTTTCTATCATTACGGCTGTTGCTGTTGTTGTTTCTGTTTCTGTACGTCTCTGAGTGTGTCTCTACCTTTCTACCCCATCGCTATCTTTCTCTTTTTCTCTCTCTATATATATATCCCTTTCTCTCAACCGGTCAAGGCAGAAGGTTGCTCACCTAGAGCCTTCTGTCTCTTAAAAGGCAGTTTTTTCCTCTCCACTGTTGGCAGATGCTTGCCCATGGGTCTTTATAAAGTAAAGAGATTTAGTCTAGACTTGCTGTCTTGGAAAGTGACATCAGATAACTGTTGTTGTGATTTGGCGCTAGATAAAATGTGATTTGACTTTGTGCAGTTCATACGATCGAGCTCTTTGGAGTATTTCGCTTTTTGTGCCCTTGCCAAATAGGTCATACAGGGTTAACCTTGTCCATCCTGTGCCTCCCATATGTAATGATGTATGGTCTATCCACATCTCCTCAAAAACGGCTGGACGGAATTCAGTGAAATTTCACACATGCATTGTAGGGGCCCCAGAGGTGTGCGTCTCATTATTGATTTTTTTCAATTTGGTTATTTTTACATGTTTAGCCACATTTGAACTTAGGCAATTTTCATTTAACTTGACTCACAATGGCCTCTGATAGGAATTATCGTCTATCAATATCACCCCAAATTGAGTCTATCCAGTACTAGGGGCATCATTGTACTTGGACACAAATTTTGTAGTTTAAAAAGTAACATTTAAGGTCCTCCTCCATCTCCCCTCCCTAATAATTTTCATACGGTCCCCAAGTTTGCTCGTACTCCTCGTACTCCATAAAAAACGTATATGTTTTTATAGCCACTAAAATAGCAATTATTTGTATGTAACAGTAGTAATTGTTCCCAATAATTGAGCTGATTGTATAAATGGCTACTAGTTATTTCTCACTTTGAGCATATTGTAAGGAGTCTGGACGATATCTGACCATATATGTGTTTGTGAATGACCTGAAGTGACATGTGACACTCCCTGTCCCACCAGACTCTACTTTTCAATCCCACCAAGCCCTTCTGGAGGGGGACGGGCAGCCAGAATGCTGACGTGGAGCTCATGATGGACTGCTTCGTCTCCTGTTTTCGCATCAGTCCTCACAACAACCAGCACTTTAAGGTGGATTGAAAACGAGCAATGTTTATTTGTAGTTTGTAACAATTCCCCTACTTCACATGGAGCAAGAACATAGCATGCATAGCTCTAGCTAATTGCCCTGTTTCTTCTTTGCTCCGAAGGTCTGTTTGGCCTCCTCCTCCCCCTCCACCTTTCACTTTGTCCTGGTCAACTCGTTGCACAGAATAATCACCAATGTAAGTCTGCAGCCCGTCTTTACGTATTAGTGACATGGAATAGTATTGTCCATTACTTCACCTGTCATATTTCATCCTGTGTTGTCTCCTATCAGTCCCATTTGGACTGGTGGCCTAAGATTGATGCAGTGTACTGCTACTCCGGAGAGCTTCGCTTTATGTTCTCAGACACACTCAATCGGGTGATCCAAGGTGCCGTAACCCACGCTCCACTACGCATGACACCGGTTAGTGGACAGCAACATGCTACATCTTTTTGCTACATTCAACATGCCAAATCCTAGTCAGAGTAAACTTTTAGGTTGAGGACTAAGTCCTAAATCATAAAATGCATAGTATGGAGAAAAAGAAAGTAGAGGTGAATAGAAATGTCCATGCAGGTGTGAGTCTCTAAATCATAGAAAATAGTTCATTTGAATGATGAAATTGTTGATGATGTAATAGCCGATCCATGCATCACTAGTGTCTCCAAAGCAGCGTGTACAGCTTTGTTGAACTGGCCTATGAAAGTGCATCTTACCATCTGAATAATGCGCCCTTTCAATAGCAAGAAAAATACAGCATCATAGACTTCAGACCAGGTTTTAATGGTTTATGGTACAATCGCTGTCTGTCGCCTCAAGATAACAATGTGCCAGCAATGCGCATGACCACACCTCATTTTAAGGTCAACACTACCATGAAAGCACAGATGGGAGCAGGTACAGGTGAAACATAAAGTCTTGAAAATTGTAGAATATATGCAATGTTTTCTTCATTCATTTGCCAGTGCCGATATTAACTGGGAACAACATTGAACATAAACAGATTCTTAAGGGTTTTTGTGCACTGCAGGTCAACACATTGCTTGGATGCTATATTCTGACAGCAGTGTGTCTGAATCTAACCAGAGTGCTCCCTGTTGTCTGTTTGCCTTCCACAGAGTCTGACATTCAAAGGGAAGATGACCACCAGCCTTAAATTTAAAGAGAAAGCCACAGAACTTGACACTCGAAGTTACAAGTGCCTCCTCCTCGCTCTGGTCAAACTCATCCATGCTGACCCCAAACTCATGTTGCACGTGAGTCTGCCACAACAATCATGTAGCTGAAGATATTTTTTATTCCTGGGTGAAAATAAGTATTGCTCATGATATGTTTTGTGTGTGTGTGTGTTGTTGTATTAGAACCCAGTGAAGCAAGCTCCAGAGATGCAGAGCAGCACAGCAGAGCTCATCACTGGCCTAGTGCAGCTTGTGCCTCTAACCAACACTACCCAGCTCTCACAGGAAGCCATGGAGGTTAGAGACCAATGCACAGCAAATGCTTCTCATTTTTCGCCTGGACAAGCGTGCAGTTAGTAGAATTCTGAGATGATGGGTTGTTTTCTCCAGACAAATCAGATTTTTAATAACTATTAAATGCATTAAGAAGTTACTATTTCAGACATCAAGGGGGAACTCCAGATGTTTCATTTTATTTTATTTATTTTATTTATTTATTTCACACCATCAATACTAGACATGAAAAGGAAATTCCCCCCCCAAAAAAAGGTATGTGTGAGGGCGTGGCAGAAACCTGTACAGGCTTATATAAAACCCCACCCAAGAGAACAAAGAGTAACATATGATTAATACAAAATAACCAATACATTTCAAAACTTGTCATACTAAAATTTCACATTAAAATAAGTGTTAAAGAAATGCAGAGACATAATAGCAGTTTATCAATGAAATCAGACGTTTTGACAACTGGACAATTTAAAGTCTCCTCTTATATACAGCTTTTTTATATCATATATAAGCTGAGTAGAGTCATGTTGAGTAGATCCTTTACCACGTCGTGGAAACATGACTTTAGAGACAAAAAGGCACATAGCTGTATAGGTGTTAAATTCATTTTTGAGTTAGCCTGCATCCAAACAGGCTGAATGCAGGCTGGTTGGTTCTGAAGCTGCTGCAGTCTCATTTGAAAGGGCAAGTGAACTAGGATGACAGAAAAGAGAAAAGATAATGACTGTATACATAAAACCACCAAGCATTCATACTACCTGTGGCATCTCTCTGCAGCAGACATTCTCAGGCTCTGTTAGCAACCACACAGGAGCTGTTTGTCAGCTGATGTCTGGACAAGAAGGTCATTAAACTACCAGCAGTCAACTAGTTAAGTTCTATAGTTACCTGTGTCACCTGTCCGGTTTGTGGACGTAATCTGAGAGCCACCATGAGCTACCTATTTACACCAATATGCCTTCCATTCTATGTTAAGAAAACTTAACATGGGCTATTTCCGACTTTCTGGCCAGTGTTGCCATTCCGTAGGGCCCTTAGCGATGCACAGTTGCTGTCCTAAAGACCCCTCAGCATTATTTTATTTTTACTCCTTTTCTCAAGCATCACAGCAAACAGCTGAAAACCTCCAGGAAAAAAAAGTGGTATCCACAGGTCTTGTGGCAGCTTAATATCACTCCCTCCATCCTTTAGCCTGCCTCTTAGATTTTTTTCTGAGATGCACTTCTCAACACTAGAAGAACATCTTAGGGTTTTAAGTTTTCAAAGAGAGTTTAATGCTCACTCATCTTTTACTCCACTGCCCCACTGATTTAAGTTACAATAAGCATGAACACACACAATATGGCAGCATTGCACTCACACTCAGTCTTTCTATGGTTTTCTTTCCTGACTGGAACCCTTTCATGCTAACTAGATTAGCCCTCCACCAAAATACAAGGCAAGCAACAAGCTATAAGCCAGCACACTATAAATGAATGCAGTCCCCAATCAACTTTCTTCACGCTCATGTTTCTGCACCATGGTCAACCGTACATACATAAAATCACATCAGACACTGATTTAGTCATTTTAATTTGGTTCTTTTGAGGAGAGACAGTTTGATACCTTGACCTTGGAGCAGCTGGACTCAGGACAGTCATACCCTCTGCAGATAAGATAACCTTGCTGTGTCTGTGTCACTGTTGAGAGCTCATGGTAAAACAGCAGCGAGTCAGCAGGAAAAATTATCCAGTCAGTTTCTCCAGAGTTTAGCGTCTTATTGGAGAAACTGGGGACAATAGTTTGATAAGGGAGAGGAAGGCATGGGAAGAATTCAATTCAAATCACTTTATTTGTCCTCGAGGGGCAATTAAAAGGCACATAGAGTAGCACACACAGGACAACTCACACATAAGACACAGGTAGTTAAGTTAAAATGTATTGCTTGAAGCTGTGTGTTGTAAAGTGCTGAAGTTATTCTAATAAAAATTATTAAGAAGAAGAGGGAAGATTTGATCCCAAGTTACCTGGTTTGAATCCCACTCTTACCAGAACTGAATTGTTCATTATTTCCTATTTATTGGGAATCATGTCATTTGTTTCTTTGCACATTACCAGTTATTTATATTATATAAAATAAATAGTTTCTATCTCATCCTCCTGGTTCTCCTCTCTTGTCTTCTTCTTCCAGGCTCTGTTAGTTCTGCACCAGCCGGAGACCATCGAGTTGTGGAATCCCGATGTCCCCATTGAGACTTTCTGGGACATCAGGTACTCAAGTCTTCTCATGTTCATAAAGACATGCTTGGCTTGTAATCGACTGTCACACCCATGCAGCCACAGTTGTCTGCTGTGACTCAATCATGATACAGCATATTAGCAGAGTCTTCAGATCCCTCTTAATTATTAGTTTTGTTGAGCTGTAGAATATATGATAAAATGAATAATAATGAATGAATAGATGAATCCCTCTGCACTAGGCTCTGGAGTAAGTCGCTGCAGTTGGTCTGAAATGGTTGCAGAAGTTGTACTTGATTTTGATGTCTTTAAAAATCTAAACTTGGTGTGAGATGTCACTTGTAAAGGCTTCAATGGTATTTTCAAGCAGGACAGGTTTAATCAGAGTGCCTGATAATCATGTCTCAGTAGCAGATTGTAGTGTCTGCAAACACGACCATGTTTTGTGTTTATTATAAATATCCACCTTACAGATGGACATGATTTGTTATAGACAACTGGTCAATCAGCAATTTCTAAATGGTTTTACTTTTTTGGCAAGCATTCCTTTCTGCCCCTGTTCAGACATGGTATCAACATCCATCCTGAGTGATCTGATCACAAGTGGACAGCTTTAACTACAGGTGTGAATACACCCAAGATGCACAGAGGATGCATATGAGATCTGATCACTCTGACCACATTCAAAGTTAGTCTAGGCCGCATGTGGTCACATTCTTACATCAATTTGAAGTCTAATGTGCCCTGGGCCTCTCTGAAGGACAACAAGAAGCTGCAACAACAGACAGAATCTGTTACACACTGTCTTTATGTCCATGTGTTTCACTACTCAGAAGCGGTTTGTGAACACACTGTTTCAACTGATTTCACTTCAGAATTAGTAACCACGTTAAATGCAACACATTTTGTTTCTTTACCTGTAAGAAGTACCTGCCTGTTGTGGCGTCACTATACCAGCCAGTCTGCTTCATGTCTGAAGTGCGTCTTACCTACCAATATTTAACAGGTGTTAAAACACATTGTTTCAACTGTTTTCCCCATTTATCCCACATTTATGAAAGGGGACAACATTTTATGGACAGTAAATACATTTTACCAATACATTAAACAGTAAATGATATAAGCTACATCTTTATTGCCCATGGGTAAAGCCCTCTGACTCCTTTAAAAAGCATTCTGTATTGTGAGTTGTTGAGTTCAGAGAAATAGTATAAACTTAATGGAACACTGTCCATGACATCTCGATTATTTTGTCTTCTTGTAGAATCAGCAAATTTGTGTTTATTTGGAGATTCATTATAATGCCAGGTGGCTGGCAGCTGTCCACTTGTGATTAGATCACTCGGAACGGATGGTAATCTGAACAGGCTCTTCCAGTGTTAGAACCACTTTCCAAAAAAACAAACATCCACATTTTGTGAAAGCCAGATATCTTCATGGCCCTTGATGTTGAAGATTATAGGATAACGATTTCTCTCCTTCGCTTCTTTCTTCAGTTCACAGGTACTCTTCCTTATCTGCCGCAAACTGACCGGCCAACAGATGGTTAATGGGAGAGAAGTTCTGAAATGGCTGAGGGAGATCCTCATCTGCAGGAACAAGTTTCTGCTCAAGAACAAGGTACCAGTCCCTTTCTTTATGTTCAGCAACATGCAGCTTTTTCAGTAGCTGTTGTGCATTGTTTAGTTTAAAGTAAATAAATAATGTGATTCATGTTTGGTTTAAAAGTAGTTTAAAGCAGTTAAACGTTGAATGTGTAAAAACATGCTATTTGCAATACTTAAACTAAATACGTGAGAAAAATATAGTTTGTTTGTTGCCTACTGCTTTTACTAATTCATTATCGGGTCTGATACTGGGCTCCTGTTCTCATACTAATAAAATTACCACTGCAGCTGATACCACTTTGAAGCAACATAACATTATTATTATTATTATTATTATTATTATTATTATTATTATTATGCTTTATTTATACAGCACTTTTAAAACCCTTTGCTACAAAGTGCTTCACAGGTACAACAATTACAAATTCAAAATAAATATTCACATGACACATATGACAAATACAGCAACTTTAATACAGGCAATTTGATTAAACACCTGAAGAACTACAGCACAACCTGAGTTCAAGGAATTTGCTTATGTTAGCGGCATGCTAACAGCTGGAACTAACCTGGCAGCAAACACAGGTGAAGTGGGAGAAAATGTCCAGAGACAACCCATGGTCTGTATAATAATGGAAGCCCTTACCCAGTATATTGCTCTTGATAATCAGCTGTTATCAGTTGTTGTTAATACAGGATTTCGTCGTCTTCTCAGTGTACTAGAGCCCACACATGCATTTCCTAGCCGTCACTACATCAGACATTGCTACCAAACTTTGCACAATTCCGTAAAAAAGCGCATCAGTTGCCCGTTACACAGCATTTCACACTTCGTCTTTATACAGCAGCAGCAAACTGTAGTAGTACATAACCTATTTCACCTTCACCACTGATATTTTGACTAGCAGTGTTAGCTCAATGTCTCATCAGTGTAGATCAGTCACTGTGTGTGTTGACATTTTCCTATTTTGACCTATTGCAGACACCGTACTGAGTAGACTTAGGGTGCAGGTGCGCAACTCAGTGGCGTTAATGCTGTGTTTGTTACATTGCATCCTCTGTGTCATGGCTAATAAATTAAGTTTTAAAGTTAATTAACATTTCGTTACTCCTGCAAACATCCAACAAGCAGTTTAACTGTGCAGTGGATGAACGAGGTCTTTACCCCACAGATGATTGTCTTCTATGGGAACCTGATGAAAATAAATCAGGTTTTAAAAGTAAACTGTTATTGATATTATTAATAATGTTATTTTTAAATTCTCATATCTGTACTCGGTGTCTGTAAATACTCAAATGTAATAATCATACTTGTACTTCGTCTGACATAAAGTGGTATTGTGCATCTTATTTGTTAGTGACAGAGACATTCCAGACAATTCAACAACTGAAAAATGATGTAAAGTAGTGAATACATGACACTACTGGTGGAGTGGAGGCCACTTGTTTGGTGATGTGAATGTCTGACAGACTAACTTTGAATGTGTAAACTGAATGTCATTTTCACTGAACATTGATTGATGGAATCTAGTGAAGGACAGCATAGCTTTGTTGTCCTTGAAGAAACTCTGCCTGTATCGCTTTTCCTCTAAGAAAGCAAAGCTCATCGTGAGCACCCGGTCATTCCTATCCTTCCTTCATGGTTCCAGGAATCTGCCACTATGGGAGGAGCTATTCCCATCTGCCGACAAGCGCAGACCAAGCTGGAGGTGTGTCTCTACATGTTCCTGTGGAGCCCTGACACCGAGGCGGTGCTGGTGGCCATGTCGTGTTTCCGCCACCTCTGTGAGGAGGCTGACATCCGCAGCTCCGCTGATGAGGTGCCCGTCCAGACCATCCTCCCCAACTATGCCACCTTCAGTGAACTAGCCTCTGTCAGCAACATGATGGGATCAGGTAAGTGCTTAGCCTGATTAGCACTGCACCCAGCCTCCTCACATATGCAGCACATATCGTTTATTATTCAAGTACGTGATATAGATAAATAAACAAACAAACCAATCTCTGAGTGCTTCATCACACATAAACTGTGAGCTACGTAACTACTGAGTCGTGGCGTCAACAGTTGTTTCAGTAGGACATTAATTACACCTGGGTTTTTATCGCCTTGGCCAGGTGTTTTCAATCATGCACAAAAATACCACCAACACCATCATTTACTCTGAAATGCACCGATGACTGTTATGGCTATGTTTGAGTTTGATTTTGAGTTTGAGTCTTTATTTTGAACATGTAATAAAAAACCAACAAGCGAACAAATAGCCTTAAATAGCCTAGTACATAACCAAAAAATAAATAAATAAATAATAATAATAATAATAATAAATAAAACATATCAAAAAAGAGAGAAAAACAAATTGAATTCCATCACATGTCCAAAAAGGAGTGGGAAGAAGTATAAATGTTATGACTGACTGATGGTTATGAACAGGTTTTGGTTTTGAGTACTTCCTACTGAGGGCGGGGCTTATCCAGACAGGATCACACTATATGGCTATGGATGCTTGAATCATGTCTGCATCTGCATGTCATCTGGTCCTGGAAAATGTGTGCTTGCCTGATGGTGTCTGTGAAGTACCAGACTAATTGCTAACAGCTGACACATTCCTCATGTAGTGAGCTCACTTCCTCTTCCCATTGCAGCTTGATGTGATGCAGGAGTGAGGTTATGGTTATGGTTAGCTACATTAATCGTCTCTCAAAACAATGGCTACCACATCAGTTTGCAGTGTGTCAGTGTTAGCGCTGCTCTGAAAGGATGACAAAGATGAGGAAGAATTTTCATGCCCTAACCAAAGGGGGCACATAGGCTTACCCTCGTCTGCACGCACATAACAGTTTTCATAGTTTTCATTTCATCTCCTCAATAACCGCTAGACAGAATTTAAAGAAATTTCACACATGCTTTCTAGGGGCCCTAAAGGTGTGCATCTCATAATTTCTTTCTGCCATTTGCTAATGTTTTACATTTTTACACACATCTGAACTCAATTCAATTTGAGGTTGTTCACCTATTGTTCTGCTATGATAGAGGTTATGGTCTATCCAATGCCGCACAAATTGAGTTTTTCCAGTAGTGGTGGCATCTGTGTCCTTGGACACAAATACTTAAAAATAAAATAAATATATAACTTCACACATGCAGGTGCAAAAATAATTTAGACCAGCAAGCAATGTCAAACTCTGTCTGCCAACAAATTGTCATGACAAAAAGGTCTTATCTTTACTGCTGACAGATGAGAGAGACATCGGGCAGATAAAATAGGCCTCACAGTCACCTGGGGGCTTTAAAAAAAAAGATCCACTCTCACTAGTAGACAAACACAGATGGGGTAGATCAGTAATACCATTGATAATACAATACAATAATACAACAACAATAATACAATTATGCTGTTCCAAATGCCCAAAGATGGAGGTCCTCAGCTGCCAAAATCCCAGATTCTGGAGATTAGATGCTACAGTGGATATGCTAGAAGTGTATGACGCATCATTAAATGTGTGTCTTAAATGTACCACTTCATTTTAAGTTTTACACATTTTTACAACTGGAAGACTGTTTCTTGTGTCCACAGGCCGGTCCACCTTACAGAAGAGGGTTATGGCGTTGCTAAGGAGAATAGAGCACCCAACACCAGGAAACATTGAGGTAACATTCAGTCTGCTTTTCTTTCCATTCGTCACTGTTATGGTATCAAAATACAACTTTTTAATTGATAAACAAAATGAAAACGGCAATTACTATTTCATAGAAATGAATTTAGCGTAATATAAATGGAAGCTAGTCATTTTCTCTTTGTGCACTACTGTTTCTATCCAGTTTGATTTCTGTTGGCTTTACCTTCAGGCTTGGGAGGACACACATGCTAAATGGGACCAGACAACCAAACAGATTCTCAACTTCCCTAAAAACAAGGCGGATGATGGGCAGGTAAGTGTGCTCCAAAAAGGATCTCTCCTCTTTGTACCTGTTTAGAGATGAAGTTATGATCAGATACGATTAGTCAGATAACGCTGGTGTTCTTCATTTGGAACATAGAGGACTGTTTGATGTTTCCTCTTGGTTTTAAGACATCACACTGTCTGACCAGATGCACATATAATGTGCTCATAGCCAAAAAACCTGATGTGCTTGTTGTCCGGAAATGAGTCAAGAAAAATTCAGTGAGAGAGCTTGAAAAATATTTAAATAGAGAGCTTGAGAAACCATAGGTGGCATCGGTTGTAGTGGGAGAGAAGGAAAGAAACACACAGGGTGATTTGTTATAGCAACAGGAGTCATGAGGAACGAAAAGAGATGGAGGCTTAAGCCCTTTTTACACAGAGATCGTTCAGTACCCGTGCAACAAAGACTCAATGCATGTTTATGTACACTCAACCTTACAACCATGCATTCTTCAAGCAAAATAGTACAGTGGTGTGTTATACTGCAGCATGTGCATCTACTTTGACATTTTACATGCACGTTAAGCTAACATGGCAACAACATGCATCAGCATCCCTGTTATAATGGTGGTTGAGTTTGTCTTTATCCTGCATGGTAAGGAGCTTTGTCCATAATTTGCAGATGTTTTAATTTTCCATCTGCAATTGATTTTCATTTGATTTACTAGCTACTTCATAAATTATGTTTGTGGGTCGCAGCCCTGTCCTGTCCTTCCACCTCTCCAGGTCACATTTTTTTGTATAAACATTGATTTGATGCTCTTATTACCTCTGTTCAATTTGCATAATTGTCACATGAATTATACAGAGAGAGACAGGTTGCTGCAGAGCAGGAAGTTTTGCAGCTGCTGGAGTTTGTATATGTGATGTCTCAGTATAGCACTGAGGGAAATGCAGTAAAACAAATCTCCAAAGAGTTCAGTTGCAGTCTGTAGTTATGGGAAGAGGAGTTTCTGAGCCAAACAACGGAGGTCAGTGATTGGTTGTTAATTGCTCATTCACATTTGTCTGGCTTATGATTGGTCATCTGCTGCTCTGCTCTACTCAATGAACACAGCTGCAGAGGAACTAATATCTGGAGATGATGTAGTTTATTGATTAAGTTCCAAAACAGTTCTGAAAACACAGTTTCCAAGTTGACAATAGTTTGGATTCCTTCTTAAATTGTTGTTTTATTGAGCACAGGTGGGATTAAAAGCATGGACTTTGAAAAACTGTGTTGGTTAACACATGTAGGGATGTACGGTGTAGTCTTTGTGGTTTTAAGTGTCTCTGTATGTCTCCCCACAGCAGGAGTGGATCAATATGACTGGCTTCCTGTGTGCTCTTGGCGGTGTATGTCTCCAGCAGCGCAGCACCCCTGGCCCCGCCACCTACAGCCCACCTATGGGTCCCATGGCCGAGCGCAAACACTCAATGATCTCCATGGGCCCCTGTGACATGTCCAACCCCGTGGCCTCGGCCTCCTGCTCCTCATTGACTTCCAGTGAAACGCCCGTCAGCCGCTTCCTGGACCGACTGCTGTCCCTTCTGGTGTGTGGCCACGACAGGGTGGGCCTCCACGTCCGCACCAATGTGAAAGACCTGCTAGGGCTTGAGCTCAGCCCAGCCCTCTACCCCATGCTCTTCAACAAGCTGAGGAACAGCATCGGCAAGTTCTTTGACACACAGGGATCGGTGAGTAACTCAAAGGCATCGTCATACACATATTTGACCAATAAAGCTGATTCTGTGGCAGATCTGTATAAAACAAAACAGACAATGACATTGATAATGGACTAAAAATGAACCCCATTCCACATACATAAGGTCTATGGACTATAGTCTATCCACATCTCCTCAAAAAACCACCGGACAGAATTCAAGTCTTAGTAAGTAATTCAAGTTGTAGTAAGGACAAGATCATTCACTCCATCCACCCGGACACTCACACACACACACAATATAGTTTCATTTTCAGCACAATTTGGGAGCGGGAGCAGCACTCCCCATTAGGGAGGGATGTAAACAGAGCAACCATGTCGATGGATTTAATGTAAATCGACAAATTTACGTATGTCGATGCATCATTGCAGCCCTATTTCTAACTGTGCCCCAGAATATAGCACCTTGTCTTTAAGGCCCTGTGAACATGACAACGTTATTTACCTGAAATGCTTCTCCTCCTTCCAGGTTCCTATTAATGACACTAACACCCAGTTTGTGGAGCAGACCATAGCCATCATGAAGAACCTGTTAGATAATCATACAGAAGGCAGCTCTGAACACCTGGGACAAGCAAGCATCGAGACCATGATGCTCAACCTGGTCAGGTCAGTCCACCTTGCTGCTGAACTTTCTGAATGTCACTGCTACAACTTATGTCCACTCAGTCTTATCGAATAGTAATCAGCATCATGGCAAAAGTAAAAGAAGAATTCATAAGATTTCTTTTGTCGGACCTCTTACTACTCTCAACCCAACACACTGCATCACAACATAACACAACTCAAAAAGAAGTGGACAGAAGTCGCTGTCCCCGTTTTCAACCAACATCGCTCTGCGGCGACATGTCTGATTCTTTTTGGCTGTTGTTTCAGTACAAATCACTACAAACACACACGAGTGCAAATGTGGCCAAAAGCTGCTTCCTTTTCTTCGCTTCTGTTTAATGGTTTCTTTCTTTCTGGCTACATGGTGAAAAGCTTAGCTGATTTTCATTGTACTTTGACTTAAAGCCAGAGCTTGGTGTTGTCAGGTATGAAACCTGTACTCCATCCCTCAGGTATGTGCGCATCCTGGGAAACGTGGTCCATGCAATCCAGATCAAAACCAAGCTATGCCAGCTGGTAGAAGTTATGATGGAGAGACGAGATGACCTGTCTTTCTGTCAGGAGATGAAGTTCAGGTCAGTGACATCAGTTCATCACCTTCTGTGGGTCAAAGGCACCACAACGCTACCTGTTGAGCAATGCATGCATGTGACAGTACAAATTTACACTGCTGAATTAATACCTTTTCACCCATGGTGCTATGCTTCAGTGTTTATATAGTTGCCTCCACAAACAAGAGTTGGAAGAGGTTATGTGATAGGTACCGTTTGTTTGTCTGTGTGTGTGTGTTTTAAGCAGGATAACTCAAAAATCTTTGAAGAGATTTCAATTTAATTTTTTGGTAAGGTTGGCCTTGGGGACGGGAACAGCTGATTAGATTTTGATGCTTAAACTACACATAACTACCCAGAGACACATAAACTACCCAACAGATTTTGATGAAACTTGGCTCTAGGATTGGTCATTTAACAAGAACGAATTTAAATTTTAGATTCCGATAAAGGGGATGATTCCGGAATTTTTTAACAACTTCCCTTCACATTGCAATAGGAGGAATGTTACAACATTTTTGCTAATTATGCAAAAATAATTGAACCAATTTCCACAAAACTTCATTGGGAGGTGGGGCAGGGAATAGGAAAGCTAAACAGACAAGTGGAGGATTGTTTTGCATTAGTGACAAGTCACAAGACATCTTTATATCTTCATCTTCTATCTAAGTATATATATATATATGTATATATTTTTATATATATGTATATATGAATAGCAGTTGAAGCAGGACCAAAGAAGGCACAGGGAAAAGAAAGGGATATGGAGGGAATCTTGAATTACACACCTGAGTCATTGGATCCTTTACAGTGTACCCTATTAATCTATTGCATTGTAGCCTATTCCAGTCGATACACCTAATGTAATCTTATATACTTTTTTGAATTAATTTTACATTAAGCTGTTGACAAAAACACCTTTTTGTATTTGACATAAAAATGCAATTATTCAGCATATTTCCTGTCATTCCTGTCAGCACCACCTGACAGGTAAAATATCAATTTAAACCAATATATAATAGGCCAAAGTGAACAAATGGTTGGTAACTATGATGCGAATAGCTATTGCATTGAATGCATTCATTTTTTATATTTCTACAATTATTTTTCTGTCTTTAAATCTAAAATTGGATGTTAAAAAGACTAAATACCTGGCCACTAGAATTAATTCATCTTAAATTATTGTAAATACCAACCAAACCTCAAAATAACAGTGTTAGACAACGTAGACACTCTAATGGACACTTGCCAAAGATTTAACTTAAAATAAATTGTAGGAAAATATATATCTTTTTACAAATATTCGGTTGGGCCCCCTGACATTTTTTGGTGGTGAAGTTAAAAATCCATTCATGACTTAAAATGCTTGAAAAGGTTGTTTAACAAATATAACTTACTAAAAAAACATTCTTCCAGACCCAAAAATATGTGTTTTATCCATTTTGAAATTACTTTTAAAAAATACCTTTTTAGAAGCTCTATTCTCACACACACACACACACACACACACACACACACATACACACACACACACACACACACACACACTCACCACCCCTACAAACTGTGCCACTATTTCCATGTCAGTGTGTCTGTTTGAACTTATAGACTCTGGACAGGATATAAACATATGAATTAAACACACTCAAATGCTTAGAGGGTGACAAACCTAAAACCTGTTCCTTTCTTCACATTTCCTTCATGCACTTGTCCTCCTCTGATTGTAGGAACAAGATGGTGGAGTATCTGACTGACTGGGTGATGGGAACCTCCAACCAAGCGGCTGATGATGACATCAAATGTCTGACAAGGTGCAGCTCTGCTGCAAATGCTCAACTCACTGAATTGAAAGAGCTCCCTCCTAACTTGTCTTTGTGTGTGTGGGTGTGGGTGTATGGGTGTGGGTGTGGGTGGGTGGATGGATGTGATTTGCAGGGATCTGGACCAGGCCAGTATGGAGGCGGTAGTGTCTCTGTTAGCTGGTCTTCCTCTGCAGCCAGAAGAAGGAGATGGAGTAGAACTGATGGAGGCTAAATCTCAACTCTTCCTGAAGTAAGAGCACAGCTGCACTCAACCTTAACAATCGTTGATGTTAATATGATGAAAGACATCATCTACTCTTTAAAAAAAAAAGTCTGGGAACAAACATGGGAACCTGTGTATGTGAGGTATGGAGCAGGATTTTACCTACAAGACAATTGTAATAATTCATATCATTAATAAATGTTGTTTTACAGTAATAATATAGTTTGAAGCTAAATGAATCGTTCCCCATTGTATTGTAGGTTTACTGGCAAAATATCAATCAGCTGTTAAAGCTCAGATGCAACCGATGCAACAGATTTTACACCTTTTTTCCCCCACATTCATTACAAAATGCTACTTTAAATAACGACTACTGCACTCTCATATTTATTCAACCTCCTGAATAGCATCCCTCATGCTCACACATTTGCAAATCCAATGTTGTTAAACCACTGGTGCCAACCTTCATAGACTTATTTTAGAATTAGTCCCACATGTTTCTCTGTTAAGTCTAAAGTTACAGCTCCATTGCCAAACTCCAATTTTGTCTTTGGGGTGGTTGTCAAAGGTTGGTATCGTTATATAGAGTGTCTATTAGTGTCCTTTCAGTCGACCTCCATAAAAGTAGATAAACACCTGAAATATACAACTTCCTTATTGAATCTCCAGGTAAAAATATTCTGACATCTGTCTCTTGTTCTGTCTTTATTGTGCTCTTTTGCTCACCTGTCCCTTGTGTCGTTGCAATAAGCTAACTAGAAAACTAATAAATTCACTGTGGCCAAGTTTATATTACTTCATATGGTTTACAGCCTTCAATATTAGAAGTATTAGAATAGTATTAACACCAAGATACTTCTCCCAGTGGTCTTTAGACTGGACATACATACATTCTATAAGCAGGTGTTTTATGATGGGGTCATATGTTTCACAGGAAAAACTTTAATTGCACTAAGACATTAAGACTCACTGATTGGCTCAGATCTAAAGGCTCAATTGGCACACATTTAATTTACTAAGTAATATCTTAAAACAACCCATGATGAAATGTTTGCCACAGTTTACCATTTTCATCCTCTCAAGGTGAAACCACAGATCTCTTCTTCTACTCTCCTTCACTCTTTGGGGAAGTAAAACAACATCATAAACTTAATTATTTTTTTATGTGCCAAAAGCAAAGCAGATTTTAGACATTTTAGATTTTAGATTTTAGTTTTGCTATTTATTTAAAAAAAATTCATTTGGTATCAGCACTTTTGTCTGCTTTCAAACAGAACAGTATGTGGTCCTGATGAAAGCCTGCTCTGCAATGGTTCAGACAGGTGGGACATGAACACAACCTTTAAAAAATTATATGTTTATGTGTCAATTATACTATTTATTAGAGTCAACTTCTATCAAATATTTATTTTCACTTGCATAATTTATTTTGAAATAATTTGTTTGGCAGATGACTTCATGTTTTTCACTCTCCGAAATCTGTGCCCATGGCCTTCAGTTTAATTTAATGGTAGAATTAAAAAGTCTTATATTTAATCAGCTGTAACATGTAGACACTCTGAGGTTGCAGTCGTCCTCACTTACACACCGTTGTGGTGTGTTATGGACTCCTGTGTCCACCATCAAGCCTACTGAAGAAAGCCTACTGATCAAAGACAATGTGAAGCTTTTGAATATATTGAGAGGTGAATGGCATGCACAGAAAAGCCTTTTGCAATAAACCAGCTGTTGTTTGTTGTGCTGTGCAGGTACTTTACCCTGTTCATGAACCTACTGAATGACTGCAGTGAGGTTGAGGATGAGGGCCAAGCTGTGGGGGGAAGAAAGAGAGGAATGTCACGCCGCCTGGCTTCACTCCGCCACTGCACTGTCCTGGCCATGTCCAACTTGCTTAATGCTAACGTAGACAGTGGACTGATGCACTCTATTGGTAAGTCAGTCACAGTATTACCAGTTGCAGCCTTTTAAGAATGTTTTCTACATAGTAGTTACCCTCATTTCTTCCTCCCCAGGTCTTGGCTACCACAAGGACCTGCAGACTCGAGCGACTTTCATGGAAGTCCTGACCAAAATTCTGCAGCAGGGAACTGAGTTCGACACCCTGGCGGAGACGGTGCTGGCTGACCGCTTTGAGAGGCTTGTGGAGCTGGTTACCATGATGGGAGACCAGGGAGAGTTGCCCATTGCCATGGCATTGGCTAATGTCGTTCCCGGGTCCCAGTGGGTGTGTATCGTCTCTTAATTTAGAATTGGTTTCCATCTTTATGTTGACAGTGGGCAGTGGTGTTGTCACAATGATATATGGTACTCTTTGCTGAATTGAAACTTGAGACTGAAAGTGATGACTAATCAGAATCAGAAACAGGATGTCCTCAGTAGTTGATCACAATTTCAAATTAAATTAATTTGCAACTTGGTCAGATTGCTGGATAACTTTCAAACTTTATTTTGCTGGATGTACTTGTCAGAAAAAATTAAGTTGTAAAATTTAGAATTGAATTTAAAGATTTAGTGTCAGAATTCAAGTTGTAAGGGAAGGTCAGACATTTACCTCATCAGTGGTAAAGAAAATGACAGCTTGCTTGTCCCCCCTTGTGCCCGCTCTACTTGGACCATATTAAATTTTAAAAAATCCATGAAATGTATTTCAAAAATAAAACGATTTGAAACAAAATATCATAATAGAGCATCTCTATAATAAGTTGCTTTCCAGTATAGAACACTTTGAGTTTTAAGTAGGCAGGAAAATTGCACACTTCACAATCTACTGTGTTATCAGTCTATGTTTGAGACAGGTCTTTTGTCTGTTTAAGAGAATGCAAGTGTGTCCACAGTGTTCTCTGTCATCCTTATGAGTCTGTGATTGACAAGAGTGACACCTTATTTGAGCCTTGTGCTATTTAGCTATTTACCTGTTTTAAAAAGCACCAAAATGAGACCCCCAGATAAATGTAGTTACATACATTTATCATTTGGAACTCAACTTTAAGAGTTTAGGCCTGAAATTGACAGATTATGTTAAATATACTCTACATATCATATAATGACCAGGATTCCCTGGAAGAAGAGATTCTGTAGGACCTTCCTGGATAAATAAAAAAATTAAATAAATGTAGCAGTTTATCATTTTACAACCTGGCTTCCAGCCAGCTTATTCACTAAACTGTTGCATTTTGTACTGATTGAAAAGTTGCCTTCTGGTGTCTGTCACTGAGGCGTTTGATGAGGCTAAAGCTGAGGCTGAGCTGAGGCTAAAGCTGCAGTAGGTAACTTTCATGAAATAACTTTTTGTCATATTTTCTAAAACTGTCACTAAATCCTCACAGTAGTACATGAATCTGAAAAAAAATCAGACTCCTGATAGCACCATCTAGTGATCCTAATTCCATTTGGAAGAATCCACCGTGCCTAAATCTAAACCACCAATTAGAGTCAGCAGGAGTGATGGAGTCCAAAGCCCCTCCCCTCACGGAGGCTGGTGTGCTTGAGAGTGTGAACATGCGGGGGAAGATAGGGGGGCTGCCTGCATCATGCTCATGAGAGTGACACTCCTTATGGTTTTAATTGGTCATTTAGACTTGGATACGGTGGATTCTTGCATATGGCATTAGGAGCACTAAACTGGGATGTAGGAGTCTTGACTTTTTTTCACAGATTATCCGTCTCATGTACTACTGTGAGGACATAGTTTCAGTTTACCAATGAAAATTATTACTTTGAAAATATGACAAAAAGTTAGTTTTACAAAAGTTACCTTCTGCAGTTTTATCAGGGATGAATCCCCAGCAGCATGTCCCCCTTGAAAGTAGACCTTTTAAGTGGTTGACCGGGCTACGTAGCTAGTACTGACACCTAGTGGATGCATTCAGACAAATTGTACATTTCATCCACTGGAGACATACGTGTATTTAACCTTCAAAAAATACAGAATGTTTGAAAAATATAATAAGGAACAATTTTTTTACGAAAAAGTATTGAAAAACTGAAAAAAATTGAGATGCAAGACTAGTTGGCAGAATAGTGCATTATCTCCAGGCACATTCTAATATAGGCTCAAACTTATAGAAAGTCCTGATGCTGCTGAGTGCTCAGCACAGGTATGCAGGATTATATAGTTCATGTAATAGGTTTGTAATAAAAATGCATGAAATTATTTAACAAATCTCAATCAACATTTTTTCAGCAGTGATGCAGTATCTGTGTGTGTGTGTGTGTGTGTGTGTGTGTGTGTGTGTGTGTGTGTGTGTGTGTGTGTGTGTGTGTGTGTGTGTGTGTGTGTGTGTGTGTGTGTGTGTGTGTGTGTGTGTGTGTGTGTGTGTGTGAACATTTTGCCACCTATGTCACCACTTGCTCCCTCGGATTGGATGCTAAACAGCATTTCGTTGTTGAGCGCTCGTACTGGGCGATGACAATAAGGCTGAATCTAATCTAATGTTTGTTTTATTTGCAGGACGAACTAGCCAGAGTGCTGGTGACACTGTTTGATTCACGTCACCTCCTTTACCAGCTGTTGTGGAACATGTTCTCTAAAGAGGTGGAGCTGGCAGACTCCATGCAAACTCTCTTCAGAGGAAACAGCCTAGCAAGCAAAATAATGACCTTCTGTTTCAAGGTAGGTACACAGAAAACATGCTTTAAAGGATTGTTGCATGTGTAATTGTTACTGACTTTATTTTATGTTGGTTTATGCCAGGTGTATGGGGCAGCATACTTGCAGAAGCTACTGGAGCCTTTGTTAAGAGGGGTCATCACCACCCCTGAACACATTAGCTTTGAGGTGGATCCCACCAGGTGAGTACCTGCATCTCAGCCCTGACAACATGCAGCAATTATATTGTCACAAGTAAATCATATAGACAGGAACTTCTTCTAAAATGATCTATACATCATTATTGGAGGATATCATAAAGTAAGACACTGGATGCCCAGTTATATACTACAATTCTTAGCTCATAAAGTCATTATTAATCATTAATACCACATTTGACTGAGTAATTTTAAGCTGTTTGTAGTATATTCGTGCAATTTCAGTGATAAATGGCATACATCTAAAACTCTCTAAAGCACCCATATATCAGACAAAGCAGCCTATTATTAACTGCAGCTGTGCCAGTGCCATGTCTGTGATTCAATACATATCGTCACCTTCCACATATACAGTATTTTTTAATCTCCCTTGTCTCAGTCGGATCTGCTTCCAATTGTGTGTCCAATAGTGGTAGAACATCATGTGTCAACCATGTCTGTGTATTTTCATTTTGATTTGGCTAGTATCATTATCATTTTTGTGATATTGATGAAATGTATTTAAAAAAAGGCTCCATCTATGAGAAGAATTTTTTTTTAAAAGTGATCCAGAATCCACATCCTTTTTGAGATTTCTTGCAGACAGACAGACAAACAAACCTGCAAACATGGGGAATCACATAACCTCCTTCAACTCTCATGTTAAACAAGTAAAGACAATTTGAGGAAGTATATAATTTTGCTCTTATTCTTGGAAATCAGAAAGTGCCAGATCGAAATCTTCAAGTGTTCAGGGTTGTCTTAAGTCTCAGGTAGGTTAACAGGGCTGAGAGAAAGAGGCCGTTCAATTTTGTACTTCCATGAAGAAGGTTATGTTTTCATTTGCATTGTTTGTTTGTTTTTGTCTGTCTGTTATCACAATTACACTGAAACTACACAACCAATTTAATTGAAATCTAGAAGGGTCAGGAATGGGCCAAAGACGAACCCAATAGAATTTTATAGAGGATCTGGATTAAAGGGCAGATTTACTGGTATACTAAATGCTCACATTACGTTTTGTTTCAGCTTGAAATGTCTCTGGCCTGTCTCTCCCCTTTGCTCCTTTAGTTTCTGTCATTTTGCCATCCTCACCATAGCTTCTTCACGTCATGTGTCCAAAGGGTTGTGTTGTGTTGGTAATAATCATCTGTATGAAACACAGCACACTGTATATGTATTAGATTAAGCTTTGATAGAAAGAATTTGCTTCATTAATTTTTTTTGTGATTGAGTTCCTTGAAGAACCTTTTCGGCCCTAGTAGTTACTTTGAGCCTCATTATGCTAAGATTTTAGTTCTAGAGTTCTACATTTTCCAAGACCACTATCATAGCCCAGACTTTGAAGATAAGACTTGAAAACTTCAGTGACAGGAGCTCCTTGTTTGTCTCATCAGGCTGGAACAAGGTGAGAACCTGGAGGAGAACCAGAGGAACTTACTACAGATCACTGAGCGCTTCTTCCAGGCCATTATTGGTTCTTCCACCGAGTTCCCCCCCCAGCTCCGCAGTGTGTGCCACTGTCTTTACCAGGTAGCTGTCTTTACCTCACCGTACCACTGTGGCGTTACCTGTGTGTGTGCCGTGTCTCTTGCACATTTGGAGCTTCTGCCTCTCCACTCAGAGGCCTCCTGATGCTGATCCACTCACTGCTCTCTACATCACAAGCATCAGTGCACAGCTCCACCTCCCTTTCAGTTACACACATTCTGCTGGTCCAATACATCAAGACCTTTGTTTGATCATTTTCTTGTTCTAAAAGTTCCACATGCTCACTGTTTACTCCTCAACATTCTATGTCAGGGTCACTAGACTTGTCTGATTCTAAAACAGGAATTTCTTTTCCTAGCTTTTCTCATCATGACACTTAACTGTTTACTGACCACACTATACTTTCCTAGACCTGCTGCTTTCCCATTAACCCGTAAAACATAAGCACTGGCACCAGGAATACTATGCAGACACGTTTGCAGCAAAAAACTAGTTTCATTATTTAATAAGCTGATAAGTATCATATTGAGGGTTTTTTCATTCGATAATTGGAAAATATTGATCAAATAGCAGGATGACATACTGAATCTTAAAAGATACTTAGGGCTAAAGCTCAAAAGTCCATGTCATAACTGCCTTTAGAGTATGTCTAACTCCCTTTTGCCAGTTATGGTGCACAGTTTGCGTGCAAAATAAGGCACAAGGTGCAAACAGGGTCATATATAGTCTCTTAATCATTCATAGGTGTTTCTGGCATAACATGAATTAAACCAATCAGAGCATCATCTCTCATTCCCTCTAAGAGCCTGGTAAGCCTGCACCAAACAGTGTCACTCATCTTGCTTAGAGACAGGTATGTGTTTCTTGGCTGGTGGACCCTGTGCCTCCACCGTCCCCTCTGTCCCATCAACAACCCTATCTACTGTAACTACATGTGAGCAAATGCACTTGCATTTAACTCTGGAGGAGGAGGAGGAGGTGCTGCTGCACATCACTGTGTGTAATAGATCTAATCTCACAGTCAACTGATCGATGATTGATTGATGGCTGGGTCACAAAAATGATCATTCTGATAAATAACATTTAATGAAAACCGTCCATCACAAATCTAAATCCACATTTTGAGGGGCATTTCGCCTTTATGCGATAGCAGACAAGAAGAAGGATGACAGAAAATGAAGAGACTGTGAGATGGAAACAACATGAAAGTGACTTAAATACCTTAACCCTAAGGCCAGTGTCCATAGAGAAACATGAACAACTCATATCTGCAGTACATCTTCCTGAAGTATTTTCACAGATAGTTCTGCACATACTGTACGTACAGTAATATTAGAGCAGTAAACTCCTTCACATCCAATAATTAAGTTCTTTGATGTAATAATCCCAAATCTATCATCCAAGCTCGTGGTATTGGTAACAAAAAAACAAAAAGTCCAGAGCTTCTCTGAAGCAGAAACATGTACTTTATTAACAGCCTTACTTCTCCGTGGCTCAATGTGGCAACAAAGATAAAAACAATCCGAACAGGACGGAGGTTGACACACAGCATGGCTCTCATGCAGCAGCAGCCATTCACACACACTATCAATGTAACTTTACTGAACTACAACTCCCATGTTCCCCCACACCACCTGCACACAATACCCATAAGGCCACCTTCTCACTCACGGCAAACTACGATGATTGGACGAAAGTTGCAAATAAGTTGCGGTGATTGGACAAAATTGCAAGGTCACGCAGAATTTGCGGGGATTGGTTGAATTTGCGTTAATTGTTGCGATCGCGACATTGCGAAATCCTTGAGGGACTCAATTCGGAATTAAAGCATCATCCAAAGAATCATCCAAGTATTCGACAGTATTGAATCCAGCAATAAACGTCTCGTTCCAGGACAGCATGTTAAGATGTTTTATTTAGTAAAGTTAGATTAGTTATAATGGTTTGAAATCTCACCAGCGACATCTCTTGGTTAAGACTGGTTAAAAGATACTTGCCTCCGAACTTAGCAACATTTCAAGGGAAAACTCCGGATTAGGTGTGATCAAAGCATAGGAAAATGACAACTGACTGGACTGGAGGCCCCAGTAATGGTCTACCATCAACACACATTATTGTGATGTGAAAATGTATTGGACCCCCTCCTGATTTCTTCTATTTGTGTGTATCTCATACTAAAGTTGTGTCAGATCTTCAAACAAAACTTAACATAAAACAAAAGAAACCTGAGTAAACACAAAATACAAGTTTTACATGATTATTGTATTATTTGAAACAAAAAGGGTGACTAATACAAACCGGGCCTGTTTGAAAAAGTATTTGTCCCCTTAGAAACAAAATACAAACCTCTACCAAACTGCATGAATAGCCTGACAGTAATCATCCTTAATTGCATACAGAGAGAACACTATGGACAGAAGAACAACAAAAAAACTATGTTGGACTGTGCGGTTTTGTTTGTGCTGAAGACTCTGTTATGTATATTAACACTCTGCCAATGAAGATTTACTGCATCACTACTGCGATCATATTCTGTGGTGTTGATTTTGAAAGGTTACTCTGCCAATCACTGTTCTGGCATGCACACTACAGCATTTTCAGATGTTTTTTTGCAGATCCGCGTTCATAGGGATTATTTAAAAAATGTTGCCATGTAAACACAGAACTTTTTCAAAACGCAAAGGAAAAAACTCTTGCTGTGTAAACAGGGCTTGAAGCTCCGAGCTTTTGGGAGAATAGTCTATGAACATAATGAGTCCAAAGTTGAACTGTATGGAAGACAGTGGCCCCGTTACATATGGTATAAACTAAACACAAAATTCCAAAATAAGAACATTATACCTATAGTCAAGGATGGAGGTGGCAGTGTAATGCTCATGCTCACAAACCCTCCAATGTGGCTGCACTAAAGCAGCAAAGAAGAGTGCATGAAAAACTTTCCCCCACATCTTTGTCGGAGACTGATCTCCAATTATTAGAAGCATTTGGTTGTAGTTTTTGCTGCACAACAAGGTGGTACAAGTAGCCATTCAGTGCAGGGGGGCGAATACCTTTTCACATAGGTAAAGTAAACTTAAACTTTTTACCTTATTAAATAAAATTATAATTAAAAATTTGCACCTGTGTTTACTCTTGTCGCTATAGTTTTATGTTAGATTTAGTTTCAAGAGCCGACACAGTTAAGTACGAGATACACACACACACACAAAAAAAAAAAACTGGAGTGGGTTCAATACTTTTTGTCAGCACTGCACCTTCTCCTTTGAACACAGAGGGTTCCTCCTGAATGAAAAGCAGCTTCTCATTGCTGCTGCTGTTGCTGCTATCTCTATCTGACCCACACTAAAGTGAGAAAGAAGCTGAATTAGTGGCCTCATTCTTCACATGTGATACATTTCACTGGTTCAGATATCCACACCTGTAAAAAGGTGGTATGGGGTTGTGGTCACACATTTAGATTTTCTATGTGTTGACATCTTTAATTTCTCATTCTTCATCTTCGATGTCCTTCTGCAGTTAAACACACACACGCACACTAATCCAGTCTGCTGAAGACACACCACGCCAGTGCTCCCTTGAACAGTGATTATCACTTTTCTAACGGCAGTTTTGATTTTTTTGTGTTTTACTAGAATGAGTGTGTGTTGCCCTCAAGGGCATAGGGCTCTGCTGCCTGTGCTCTGTGTGTGTGTGTGTGTGTGTGTGGGTGTGTGTGTGTGTGTGTGTGTGTGTGTGTGTGTGTGTGTGGGTGTGTGTGTGTGTGTGTGTGTGTGTGTGTGTGTGTGTGTGTGTGTGTGTGTGTGTGTGGGTGTGGGTGTGGGTGTAGCTGGTGCTGTGACCATGATCTGTTCTGTGTGTGTGTGTGTGTATGTGTTTGAACGTAGCTGGTGCTGTGACCATGATTGTGCTCATCTCTGTTCTGTAGGCTACTTGCCACTCTCTACTGAATAAAGCAACAGTAAAAGAAAAAAAGGAAAACAAAAAAGCAGTAAGTTTGGAAAATCTACTTTACCTCAGACACTTTTTTTCCCCCTGAAGCAAAAAAGCTTTTTTGCATTTTATTCATTTGTTTGTTTATTTATTTATTTTATTTTTTTCTTCATTATTCAAAATTTGGTTTGATTTGGTGTTTCTCTGGAATTGCCTTATTATTTTCTCCATATTCAACTTTGTGTACAACCCTCTCTCAAAGTCATTGTACTAATACTAGTGCCATTTCTATTTTCAGTTAACAGTTCCCAGGAAACTGTCGCATTCTCTCCTCTTTTCTGTCTGCAGTCTTTGTTTGCACTTCTGGAGACATTTTCTCAGAACATTTCATCTGCAATCAAATCATGTTTCTACATCATATATGATGTATACACACACACACACACACACATATACTGTACACACACACACCTGCCTCAGCTGACAAGACTTTCTTATGCCTGGTCATATGTCCACACATACCGGGAAATAGTCTAACACATGTCCTCAAAATCCGCTAGTCCAAATTCAATGAAACTTCAGACAGGCTTTGTAAGGACCCTAAAGTTTACTCTTTTTTTCTTTTTTTAAGGCATTTTTGAACTTAGGGATAGACCACACCCTCTGAATGTGAGCAAAATGATATAAAAATGACCTATTTCCCCAAAGAATGCTCGGCATTTTCTGTGGTACATGTTTTTCTTGGCCCAAAAAGGTGTGCATTTTGTAGTTGCTTTCTTCATTTTGTTTATTTTCATATTTTTATGCATATTTGAAGTTAGGTGATTTTCATGCTTTCTTGCTCACATTCAAGTTTTTTTTTTCAGTAGCGGGAGCCATTGTCTCCCTGGACACACATGTCCTAGTATAAGAAATGGTCTTAAGATGAAATATTCTGACAAACTGGCCTCCCTTTGTCATGGGTTGCATTCCTAAACTGCCTCATCTCTTTTCTCGATACATATGAGGAGCACTGCCTTTTGATTTAAGAATGGTATTTTCTACATTGACGTTTTTTTCCAGAACCATGTCACTGGCAGACAAAGATAGCTTATGATGCAGATGGCACTCATTTTAAGTGGACTTTATCTTTCTCACTTCTTTCACCTGAAACATTCTCCATGTGAAAGAGGCATGAAGTGTAGCATGGTGAAATTAGCTTTATACAGTCTTATAGGATAGAAAGCTGCTGTGCTGATAAACATCAGTAAAGCAAATGATTTGAAAAGTGGCTGTGATACCAGTGAATCATGGGTACAAACACACAGTGTAATGGTGCATAATGCTGAAGTTTTCTCATGTAAATCAGAAAGACACACATACTTATTTGTAGTGATGTCCACTACAGAATCCTGTCTGTTTTTAATGCAGTGCCGTCTGAGGGCCTGAAGATCACGGCCATCTAATATTGGTTTTTGGCCTTGTCCCTTGCGTACAGAGATTTCTTCAGATTCTCTGAATCTTTTAATGATATTGTTACTGTAGACGATGAAATCCTTTGCAATTTTACATTGAGAAACATTTTTCTTAAATAGTTGCACTATTTTCCATTGCAGTCTTTCACAGAATGGTGAACCCCTCCCCATCTTTACTTCAGAAAAGACTTAAACCCAATCATGTTACTAACCTGTTTCCAGTTAACCTGTAATGTTGAGATGATCCACCAGGTGTTTTCTTTTAGCATTCCACAACTTTTCCAGTCTTTTGTTGCCACTGTCCCAACTTTTTTGAAATGTGTTCCTGGCATCAAATTCTAAATGGGCATATAATTTTCCAAAAACAATGAAATTTCTCATTTTCAACATTTAAAATGTTGTCTTTGTGCTATTTCAAATTAAATCTTGGGTTTCAATGTTTTGCAAATCTTCACACATTCTGTTTCTATTTACATTTTACACAGCGTCCCAACTTTTTTGGAAATGGGGTTGTAGTATAAGAGATCATATCTCTCCTGTATTAGCTTCTTCCCACTGGCTCCCAGAACAGAATTTAAAACTCTTCTCCTTGCGTAGAAAGCCCTTAATGGTCGGGCACCAACATATCTTAAAGAGCTCATAGTACCCTATTACTCGACTACAGCATTCCGCTCCCAGGATGCAGGGTTACTTGTGATCCCTAGAGTCTCCAAAAGTAGAATGGGAGCCAGTGCCTTCAGTTAGCAGGCTCCTCTCCTGTGGAACCATCTTCAAGTCTCAGACGGGGAGACAGACTCTGAACATTTAAAGAGTAGGCTTAAAACTTTCCTTCTTGATAAAGCTTATAATTCAGGCTGACCTTGGCTAGTCCTTAGCTATGCTACTATAGGCTTAGACTGCTGGGGGACTTCCCATGATGCTCTGAGCTTCTCTCTCCTTCTCTACTTATTCCTATCTCATTATTGCATGTTACTAACGAGTTCTTTCCTGGAGGTCTTGTGTTTTTCTTGTCCCCTAGGTTACCATGGATTGTGATTGGATCTACTGCTGGGATCCTGGCTGACACCCATTGACATAATTATTATTATTGTTGTTGTTATTAATTTTGTTTTTGTTATTATTATTAGTGTTGTTAGTGTATAGTAGTAGTTATTGTGAATACTACTAATTGCAATCTTTCTAGTATTATAGCTGTTACTGTTATTGTTGCTGTGCATTTCTTTGTCCCTGTTCCTCAGTCCTTCTCTCTCTCTCTTCCCATCAAAAAGCAGTTTTTTTCTCGCCACTGTTGCCAAGTGTTTGCTCATAAGGAATTGTTGGGCCTCTGTAGAATAAAGAGTACGGTCTAGACCTGCTCATTTTGCAAAGTGCCCTGAGATAACTTTTGTTGTGATTTGGTACTATACAAATGAAATTGGCATGTCTTGACATCATCATTGTCTACAAGGGTGTGTCCATTGGGGTTGGTTAGAGGCGGAACACTAGTTTGAACCAACCCTTTGACGAGTATTTTTGAATGTGCATTGTTTTCTTTAGTATGGAGCCTACTTTTTTTAAAACTTTTTATTTATTCATTTTTCCATGTAACAGAACAGGACATTAATAACAGACACAAGAAAAGTGAAAACATGATTAGACATCGAACATCCTTCTCATTCCACAAGATAAATACAGGAGGGCTAGAAAATTTTATAAACACGACATCCATATGAGTATCTTGATATCAAAACGAGTCTGCCCTGCATCAGTGGGCTGCCCCACCAACTTACAAGAATGTGAACCCATTGGAGCAGAAGAGAAAAATAAGATAATTTATTATTTTCACGTGAAGAGAGAACTGAAACGAACTAGTTAAAGTCAGGTCATGATATCTGGTCATGTACAAAATTTAACACCAGACTGCTGGGATGGACAGTTTCTCCACATAGTCAATACATGGAAACCAGGTTTTGTTATAACCTATTTCAGGTCGTAAACAGTTCTCTAGGTAATGTTTCATGGCAAAGCTTCGAACCTCTAAGTATCTGAAAAAGTGGGATTGCAGAATATTAGAATATATTTTATATTATTATAATAAAAATAAATTTGTTATTTACAAAGAGATTTACAAAGACAGGTATGCCATTTCTTAGCCACAAATTAAATGCTGGGGTAAAAAGAGGCTTTAATATGATTGGAGCAAAGTGACATCTACATTGGAACCTTATTCTTAGTGCTCTGGACCACAGGGCTGTTAATATAAATGTTTAAGTTTAGTGACAGGAGAGAGCAGATCAAAGATTTGGGTGAAACTGGTAGCTTAAATGCCAGATTTGTCCCTAATTTCTCATATTAGATTATTGGATTGCCTTTTAGCTGGTGAGAGAGAAGTTTACCAGCCCTCTCTCCATGTTCATAAGAATGCTGTCTAGTCCTCAACAAAAGCCTTTCGGTTTCTTTGATAGACAATTTCAAATTCTGATTGGAGCAAAAGTTCATGTCTGAACAAATCTGTGGAATGTTTGTCAGCATACAGAGAGTCAAGGTTAGAAGTTAATTGAGTCAGTTCCTGAAGTCTTTTTCTCATATTAAAGGCCTATAAAAGACCCTCAAATTGTGGATTTAGCTATATCTGTGGTATTTCTTCAATGAAAAAGTCTATTTGAGTTGAGAGATAAGTGAGAAGGTCTGCATGTGACAAAATTAAGGGGGTAAAGGGGAGAAACCCCCACACTCGCTTTGGCATATGACTGTTTGGGTAGAAAAAAATCCTTTTGAACAATGGAATGATCATATATTACTATGGCCTGATATTTGCAGACAGATACTGATGAGATGAGTATGTAATCTAGTGAGAAAAGGTCCATCCTAGAATATGAATGATGAACTGGTGAAAAAGTACCCCTTTGCTTTTCTCCCTTCAAACGGGAGATTGTCCCCACCAATCCCTAAATAAGCTATAACGACATGAAAAAAGAGTTTACCATTTCACACCACCTGACTTCTTGCAGTGCTCCTTGCAGAGAAAAGTAAGTGCTGATCCTGAATGTCAAAGTTAATTTGTCAACTTTTGTCCTCATCTATTTTTGTCTGTATCTCATACTAAACTGTGTCCAATCTTAAAATAAAATTTAACATTAAACAAAGGTAACCTAAGTAAACACAAAATACAAGTTAAAAAATGATCATTTAAATGTTTTAATAAGGCAAAAGGTTATTCAATACCCAAATCACCAGTGTGAAAAGGTATTTTTCCCTTTAGAAACTAAATCCCAAAAAAACTATAAACTAACACTTCATTATGTAATAACAAAGCAATATGTAACAATGTAATAAATATTCACTTCATTATGTAATAACGCCGCATTTTGTAATCTGCCGCAAAATCCTGAACGCAATATGTAATAACCTTTGCTGTATTTCGTAATAAGTTATTACACATTGTGGTGGTTATTACAAAATATAGGAGTTGCACTTTTTTATGATGAAAACATAATATGGTGCAATATGTAATAATCAACCATAGTTGATGTCTTCATCTGTACCCCTTATATTTTTAACAATTATGATACAACCTTGTTTCCAAAAAAGTTGTGATGTTGTATAAAATGTAATTTTTAACAGTATGCAATGATTGGCAAATAGAACAAAGACAATGTTTCAAATGTTGAAAGAGAAAAATGTAATTGTTTTTGAAAATTATATCCTCATAGAATTTGATGTCAGCAAAACGTTTCAAAAAATTTGGGACAGGGTCATGTCTACAGACCACATGGACGGCATCCATCATTTCCAGAAAGAATTTCACATTTTTACTCGTCAGACCACAGGACAGTTTTCCACTTCACCTCAGTCCATCTTAAATGAGCTTGGGCCCAGTGAAAGCGGCGTTTCTGGATCTGGTTTTTATACTGTTTCCTCTTGAATTCCTATGTGGCTGGAGTATCCGAAAAATTAAGAAGGATTTTCGCCAAGCACTACATCCTGGTGCACTTCAAACCCAGCAACACCCAACACAAAAACTGGTTCATCCGAAGAACAAAACACCCAAACAATAACTAAGCAACGTTGTTTATGCAGTCCAAGGCAGTGAGGAGTGCATGGACCTGTACATAGGGGAAACCAAGCAACCACTTCACAAACATATATCACAACACAGGAGAGCCAGCTCTTCAGGCCAGGACTCAGCAGTCCACCTACATCTGAAGGACAAGGGACACCCATTTGAAGACGACAATGTACACATTTTGGACAGAGAAGACAGACTTTTTGAGAGGGGAGTGAAGGAAGCCATCTATGTCAAACTGGAATGACCATCTCTAAAACAGAGGTGGGAGTCTACGCCACCACCTCTCTACCACAATGCAGTCTTAGCATCCCTCCCCAGAAAGCTTCACCACCAGAAGTTCTTGTGGTATTCTCCTGGCAGCTCGGATGACGTCTTGAATGTTGACTTTATCTCCAAATACAATCTCTCTGAGAATAATGCTAACAACACGCATGATGCCCCATTAGGCAAACAAACCACTTATGTCTTCAACGACTAACGACCCATAGGCTAATAGCTCTTTTGAATCAACCGTAAACGGGTAACCTTAAAGACTGTCAATGTCTTAACGACCTCAGAAGAGTTTAAGGCTCCGTTTACAAGGCAACGTTTTAGCTGCAAACGGAGACGTTTGTAAAACCTTCTGCGTTTACACGGCATCATTTCTGAAAGGATCCCCGTACACTCGGATCCACAAACACGATTGAAAACGTACATTTTGTAATAACCACCGCAATATGTAATGACTCATTACAAAATGCGGCAGATTATTACAAAATGTGGCGTTATTATATAATTAAGTGAAAATGTATTACATTATTACATAATGCGGTGTTATTACATAATGCAGTACAAAGTTATTTGTAATGCTTTTGGACTTCACAGGTCCACAATGAGGCACTAAAAATGATGAAGACTTGTATAACAATAGTGAACCTTACCAGAAGTGGCCGACCTTCCAAAATTCATCCAAGGCATGGTGAAAAATCCAAAGAAACAGCCAGTCAACTGCAGGCCTCTCACCTCAATAAGGGTTCATGGCTCCACTATTCGAAAGACTCTGAGCAAAAATGACATCCATGGGAGAGTGGCTAGGCGAAAGTCACTGCTAATGAACATTAATGCTTGTTGGACTTTTACCACAGAGCCTTACTAGCTATTAAGTAGGGGAGGAGCAAATACCTTTTCACACAGGTGGTTTAGGTACTGAATAACCTCTTTGCCTTATTGAACTATAAATAGTGATTTTGTCTTTACTCGGGTTGCCTTTGTTTTATGTTAAATTGTGATTGAAGATCTGAAACAGTTTACTATGAGATACACACAAAAACAGAATAAATCAGGAGCTGTTCCAATTCTTTTTCACAGCACCAAGGTGGTGTACCCGAGAAAAAGCTGATTGAAAACCCAGAGTTAATCCTCAATTTACCTTGCTAACCACAAATCTTACTTTGTAGTTTGCTGCATTACACCTTGATGAAGAGCTGAGTGAATTCATGTGTGGCACTGTCATAGGATGCCACCGTTGCAATAAGTCAGTTCGTGTTCCACGGTCGACTGTAAATGGTATTATTCAAAAGTGGAAGTGTTTAGGAACAGCAACTAACTCAGCCTAGAAGTGGCAGAGTGGGGTCACCGAGTGCTGAGGTGTGCATAGTCTGTAAAAATTGAGTTCCAAACTTACTCAGGCATTAACATCGGAAAAACTGTGTGCCGGGAGATTAATGGAATGGGTTTCCACGGCCGAGCAGCTGTATGCAAGCTATACATCATTGAGCACAATCCCAAGGGATGGAGTGGTGTAAATCACGGCACCAACAGGTTCTGTGGAGTGAAGAATTGCGCCCCTCTGTCTTGCAGCCCTGGACTTTTGCCCAGACTGGCCTATTAAAATCGGTCGGACACCACCCATTCTTGCACTCCCCTTCAATACATTCAACCTATATTACAGGAATACCTGACACAAATCACGTGGTTTATTTGTTTACTGTTAACCAAGTTTATACAAATATTAAATAATTAAACAGGAACATTTCGGTAAATCCAGAGAGAATATGAATAGATTAATAGATACAGATAGATATCTCTTATTAAAAAGTCAACAAATGACATCAAGACAGACAAATTTGTTTAACTTTTAACACAATGTTACTGTGGGCATATTGTGATGACATTTGAATGGAATGGGAGATTAGTCTGTTTACTTGTGATGCCTCGTGGCAGAAAAGAGAACAGCCTAATTTAATTTCATGAGACAGTCTACAGGTACTCTAGGGTATGCAAGTCCCACACTGCACGAACCGGGTTTTGCAGGGTGCATACGGGGAAAAGGTCTCACGTTTTGGATGGCTACTGAATGTCGTGAGGGCCGTTAGGATCATGTGATTGGCCAGTGTTCTGGAATGGAGATTGCAAGCCAGAAGACCTTGCCCAACATCTATGCCTGACCTCACAAATGGCTTTAATGTCACAGCGTCATGTGAATTTCTCACCCGAGTTGAAATTTTTCAACTTGAGCGAACCTCACTTAATTTGCGTTGCATCATTCGCGTTGCGGCATTCACTTTGCCGGCCGCGAATTTTAACATCTTTTTACACACAGCCAAAGATAACTAAGCTTCTACACTCTACAGTCCATAGTAGAAACAGCTGAATTGAAGTAACACATTTTTAATTGCCAAGATTGTGTTTGGCACTAATGAAAATACTTTTGGGAGTCTCTACAACCAACAGACAAATGGAAATTTAAAAAAAATCTCTTTGACTTACAGTTGACTTGAGTAGTTGACTTGAGTTGACAGTAGGTTGAGGCTGTTGTGTTTTGTGATAACAGAAGTCATTGAATGATGTGACAAATTCAATGACTAAGAGGCAGCAGAACTCTAGAGGAATGAGCTTAAGTTAAGAGAAAAGAGAACCCAATTTTATATTTTGCTTTCTTTCCACAAGGCCTCATTTTTATATGCAGCTATACAAACTACAGTCATTTATAACAGAGCAAACGCGTACATACTTCCTTCTGGAAACTGCTGAATGCACAAAAGATCTCACACAGGTCTATGAAGCTGTTGCTGCACACATGCTGATACTGACCCAGATTGCTTCATTAGCATCTGTATGGTATCTAAAAAATTTCTTGTGTGCTAAATCAGTCGAGAAGGCCAAGCCTTTCCGGTCTTCTTTACCTAACTAAAATGTGCTCATGATCTCTTGTTTATGTAGCTGAAGTGTGCTAATGATCTCATGAAAAAAAGTTCTGCACAGGTAGTAGTAATGCGGCTTGTTGGTCAGTGAATGCATGTGTGTGTGTGATCATACATGCAGATACAGTATGTGTTAATTTGGTTAGCATCAATACTCCCATTGTCAGACATGTGCTTCGGATTGATGTGCTTGTTAGTATGCATTTGAAACAACATTCTTTCACTTTACATGTTAATCTTAGAGCCTGTTCAGACCTGGTATTAACATCAGTCCTGGGTGATCCAATCACAAGTGGACAGCTCTGAGTCCAGCTATTCACACCTAGCATTATAATGCATCGCCACATCACTGCAGTACATGGACACAATGTTTGTAACAAACAAAGAGAAATAACTTAGTGTTACATTTACCAAATGTACAAAAACATCTCAATATTTCAAAATTTCATAGACAGCATTTCGCAAAGTTCATAATGTTTCTCCTAACTCAACAACTTGGGGATTTTTTTTCCAAATGAGTCTTTTCTCATGGCCGAGAAAAAAGTAGCCTATATTATTTACTGTTTACTTTATTTGCAAATCATGACACATACAAAAAAGTTGTCTCCAGTCTTAAATTTGGTTTGAATGGTGAAATCAGTTGAAACAGTGTATTCAAACAGATGCTAAATGTTAGCAGGTGAGACACACTTTATGTGGAGTATACAGGCTGGTACAGTGATGCTGCAACATGACCCGGCTCGATCTGCATACTGTGATCGCGTCACATTACACACAGCACAGGGTCTCTATCATTTACCCACAACTCACAGCAGCTTAATTAGCAGCTTCATTAATTTTTTTAATCTCCCCATGTGCTGACGGGGTCTAATGTTTATGCTGTGCGTTCTTCTACACATCCAAAATGTGACACACAGTCCATCCAGTAAAAATGCTTGAAGTTAGCAGCCGTCCTAATGAACCCTGAGGGACTGGAAGAGTTGCAGTGATGTCCATGTAGTTGAGTTTCTAAATTGTATTAAATTTCTTGTTTGTCTGAGTGGCAGATGGATGAAAATGTACACGCTGATCTGGCTGATCTGGATGATTTAGTAACAAGCAGAGTCTGTGCACTTTGTGAACTGGCCCATGTAGTTGCATCTTACTGCCTGAATAATGCGCTCTTTAAATAACAGGAAAAACACTGCGCCACTGACATTGACCATTTTTTGTCCAATCAAAGGTTTGGACACACTCCCATTCTCTTGAATGGGAAGGTGTGTGTATGTATTACTTTTACTGATGAGAATGTTGACTTGAACTATGAAAAAATAAGACCAAATTTGCATCTTGTCATGGACAGTTGGGGAACAAAAGAATACTCGCATTATATAATGGAATGATCTCACTCTGACTGCAGATCCATATTAGGAAGTTGCTTAGCTATGCGTTGATGAGGGACAGGCTCAACCCCGAACAACAGTGGCTGTGTTCCATTCTAGAACATGTCATGCACAACACTGCTTTGCTTCAAAGCAAGATGTGATATGATGTTTGATCCACTGCTTCACTCCACAACTCATCATTCATGCATCATCATAACCCAGTGTTTTAGTTTTCAGTTTCCACTAACAGAGAGGAGTTGATTGGGTTTCCTGTCTTGCTTATCATCTCTCTTTTTTTTCTCTTGGGCTGTAACTGGAGTTGGAATGTTATAGCCAAAAATGAATTGAGATTGTGCCTCACTTCCTACATCTTCATCCATTGTTCCTCTTCCCTAACCTGACATCTTTCACTGTTTTGGCAATGGCTCACCTTACTCTGCTCTGTTGCACATATTGATATATCTCTAGTTATTCCCTTAATGACCTCTTTTGCTCTTTAATACTGTATACTGAAATCCATTTTCAATACTTTCTTCTTCTCTTTGCTCAAACCACTCTTTTCTGTTCCATCTTTTCTACACCCCCCCTCCCCCCCATGTCTTTCCCGGTCCCTCCTTTCTCCATCACATAGGTGGTGAGTCAACGGTTCCCACAGAACAGCATTGGGGCGGTGGGCAGCGCCATGTTTCTGCGCTTCGTCAACCCAGCTATTGTGTCTCCCTATGAGGCTGGCATCTTGGACAAGAAGCCACTGCCCAGGATAGAACGAGGTCTCAAACTCATGTCCAAGGTAAGGCGAGATGAATATAATAATTGACTAAAACCGAAACTATTAAGTGGAACTGTTTACCTCAAATGAGATTTTCTACAAAGAGGGGTCCTGGGGAGGGGAAGAGCTGAATAGAGGGTCTTATCCAGCTTGGTGGTGGTTCTCCTAACACAGGAAGTTGTTATAATTCCAATAATTCCATGGTCCAATCTGCCCCAAGCTTTACTTGTTCGATAAAGAGTCCCACCCTGAATACATCTACATGGCAAAATTTAACTATAGTCAAAGTGTCACCTAGTGGCAACTAGGGTTGCAACGGTGGAGGAGTTCACCACTCTGTAGCTGGGTTTACATGGACACTTTTCTTCATTCTGATTGAAATCATTCCGATTGAAGGTTTCATCTCAACATGAGTTGTGATCTAATACGATCTGGTGGAACAGCTGTGTGACATGTGCAGAAGTGATGGAAGTGACGTATGTTTTGCACGTTTTACCGGAAGATGGATGTCGATCGTGTGGTCGGCACAATTTTTGCTGTTATTGTGGTGCTTTTAATAAAGCTGCAGCTTGATAATAACGTAGGCTAACTCATACTGGAAGCAATGAAAGAGACAACAGGCACAAGAAAAGAAACTCTCTGCTGTTGTCTACTTCTGCTTTAAGGCCGCCATCTTGCAAATACATCATGACTCTGAGCAGCGCAGACAGAACTCTACTAGGAGATATTCTGTTCCACCATTTACATGGAACGGTTGTTCTTCTGATCAGTTTAAGAAAAGGTTTATACTACTACTCTCCTGTGGTCTGGCGAATCAAAATTTGAAATCCCATGTCCTCCAGGCTAAAGGGGAGAGGGAGGATTTGGCTTCTTATCAGCACACAGTTCAAAAGCCAGCATCCGTGATGGTATGAGGGCGCATTAGTGCACATGACATGGGTAACCTGCACATTTGTGAAGGCACCATTAATGCTGAATTACATGTACACATTTTGGAGCAACATTTGCTGCCAAGTAGACAACATTTTTTCAGGGAAGGATTTCATTATTTCAGCAAGACAATGCAAAACCACTAGTGGTGCAACAGACCACAGTTGATCTGTGTTTGGATCGGATCGCCCTCCACGGATCGGGCAAAAGTTAAGCTATACTAGTGTGAAAACAGTTTTACAGCTGCTTTTTACTTTTAAAGTAATAATTGTCTAAATCTGTGAGAAGATACACACAGAGCAGTGTGGTCACGTACATCAGGCAAGAAGCGTGTTGCTGGCATTCTAAATAAGGCTATACTTTTCAAAAACAATAAAAAATGTCTGTTTTAGTATTTGAAAAGTTGTCTTTGTGCTGTTTTCAATTACATATGGGCTTTCTATAATTTGCAAATCATTGCATACTGTTTAAATTGCATTTTACACAGCATCCCAACTTTTTTGGGGAAAAAAAGTTGTATGATTAAAAGTCTCCCTTTTGAAAATAAATTAAACAATATAGCTGTATATATCTCGTTTCAAAAGAAATTAACAAGCGTATACGCTCTTTGAATGCCCTCTCATTGTGTTTGAAAAGTAGCGGCTGAAAATGTGTTAGTGGTGCTTCTTTAACATACAAGAGCAAAACTTTGCTTATTTTGACACAAAAAGCCATGATAAGTGAGAAGTTTCTTCTGCCTTCTGCTGCCTTCTGTCATCAGTAATGTTTCCTGGAATTCTCACAAAATCTTTGCCCATGTCCTGGAAAAAGTCCTTGATGGAGTCTGCCATTAGTATTCATGATGGTTATACTGAATATTGTAAAAGGGAACAAAGACTTTCAACTACAGTAGAGGCCTGTGTGGGTGATGGAAGTGGAGGGCAAAATCTGTAAACTATGCAAGCCTATGAAACAATTTGGAATGATAATCGTAAATGCAATTTATATAGCAAGTTAGAAAGAATTTTACAAAGACATAAAAACGAGAAAATTATCCAAGGTCGATTCTCACCCTCCTCAAACCACAGAAACAATTCACTCCACATACAATACCTCAGGTCAACACTAAGACGGTCAAACATTTCCCTCCTGGGCACCACTTAGGCACATAAAAATTGGTAACATTAGGAGTCTGGTAGCTGTTTGTATTGTACTACTTCCACCTTAGTGAGCAGAATCTTTATCCTACAACTACAAAAAGTAGCAGCAGATATTTAAAATACACATCCATTTATAATTAGTTATTACCCTGTTATGTGCCTAAATCAAACATTGTTGGTGGCAATAATTCATGTGAATTTATTTTGCAATTCAGAACCAAGTGTGAGTTTTTATTTGAAATGTGAGAGTGTGGCAACAAGAATACCAGAAAACTGACAACTCATTTACTTTATCTGTGAATAAGGATTGGACTAACTACTATGATATCAAGGTGTATCAAAGCATGTTAAAAACGTGTAACAGATTTAAAGCTGCACGTTATGCTGCTTTGCCATCAGTATTGCTTTGTACAATAGTCAACATACACACAATGTCAAGTAAGGCTATTTATTTTATACTCATCATGTAAAACGTTTTTACAACTCTGTACAAAAGGAAAACTATCTAGGAAATTATGACAATTTTGATTAAATGTGTACCTGCACATGAAAAAAACACTGTATATATTTAAAATTTATTATATTGTCATATTGCAAAATGTAGAGTAGAAAAAAAAGATATTGCAATGTAGACTTTTTGCAATATCCTTCAGCCCTGAAACAGAAGTCAACAAGGTGCATCAAATGCTGTGAGAAATGTCTCTTAAGTGGTGTCGACTTTCGTAGGCAGATTGTTTTTAATCAGTTTTATGTTCTTTTCTTTTCCCTCAGATTCTGCAGAGCATTGCAAACCATGTCCTGTTTACAAAAGAAGAGCACATGAGACCTTTTAATGATTTTGTGAAGACCAACTTCGACTCAGCCAGGAGGTAAGACACTGCCCTACCTCAGTTTCAGAAGATGGACATATTTGTTTTTAACATAAAACAGTTTGGGTCATATTACTTGTCAAAAAGAACTATCCAAACTATCATTTGGTTAGAGGTATTGCTTTGGTTCAGTTTCCATCTGTTTGCCTTGTGTCTTTTGAAAAATATTCATTTGTAAGGTAGAACTGCTTCAGTGTTTTTAACATTAACACAAGTACAAGCTCTGTTTGTTTTGGAGAGGAAGAGGCCTTGATCTGAGCACCTAGACAGAAGCTGAGCTAACATTAGCGCTAGGGCTGCACAAGATTGGGAATAAAAAAGAATCAAAGAATGAATCATTCTAGAAATTTGTAGCAGGTTTGACTTTTAAAAAAAATGAAAAGGGCCTCTTGTCAGTGTCATGTCTGACAACCAGATTATCCCTCCTCCTGACACAGACTCCAGAAACAGTTATGATTTACCATGACCTGGCTACAGTGACGTGAACTCTACAATACAAGAGTATACTGTAGCTGTATCTCCACTCCGTCCTGAGACACTCGCTGTGCATGAGAGTTTTCATTTTGTATCAAGCAGCAAAAAAGGTACTGCAGGACATGTTTGAGTTCTTACTTCACACATTTCACAACTTTGGAGAAACCCTGACTGGGAAATACAAACGTCTACTCGATTATTCTTCTTCCTGATACAGACCTCAGAGACAATCCTGCTTTGTCAACAGGTGGCTACAGTGACACAGACATCACAACATTAATAGATGCAGAGGGTATAGGTAGCATATGTTTTGTGCATCCCCCAAGTGTAACTTTTAACTTTGACATGGCACTTCAGTGCGGTCCTGATGAAACTCCCCGCTTTGATTTGTATGGAAAATTGGAGACAGTTGCCGTATGATGGTTTCTTCGCTCCATATCTGCAGAAATGCAGTGGTTTCTTCCTCAGACCAAAGTACTCCTCATCCTTTTGCGCCCACCATGGTTATTTGCATGCATGTTTGTTTTTTTGAGCACTGAACATCACAGTGCATGTGATCCGTCTTTGGCAAGCCTAGAGGGCTACAATACAATGGTAAAGGGTTAAGTGAACCTGTAGCACTTTGTGTTCACAATGCACAGGTTAAGTGAACCACAAGGGGGACTGGGAGATGGTCTGAGTTCGGTTCCCTTCAGAGGAGTCAGAGTTTGTTTGGCGTGTTCACATATGCACAAAAAATGCTGAGTCATTGATCTCAGTTTGTTTTGAGAGCTCAAATGTGAAACCACTGTAATTTAACCCTGGTTAGTGGCAGCTTGACTCACTCCAAAAACTTGATAGTTGACACTATAGAAGTTAACTCTTGGGTAAACAATGTAATAAATGATATATTATTACTAATGTTAAATACCTCTTGAATACTATGTGCCCAAAAGCTATTTTTTTATGCTGATTGTATCCATTTGTAATGAAGCTTTGCCTTATTGGATAAAATAATCAGTAATTATGAATCTGACATTGAATATCTTCTGTGCTCACTTAACCATTATTCTGTGTTGAAAACTAGATAATGGTTGTTGTTGTCGGTAGCCATGATGATTTGGTTGAGTGTTGACCAATCAGAGGTGATGATCCTGACTTGTCAGTCAGTCAATATTCTGTGGATGATGGCATCATCCATCAATCCATCCCTTATGGACACAAGGCTATTTAGCGCTCTCACAAAACTTGTTGCCTGACGTTGTTTTATGACAGGTCTGACAGTTCTGAAAGGTACGAATCCTGGCTTTAAGGTAGTATTTCTGGTAGAACATAGCATACAGAAAACAAAGACAAAAACGATGAATGACAGTATTGTCCTGCAGAGCCACTGGTGTATACAACCCCCACAGAGAATGTTTAACTAAAGCAGTAAAGTGCCTAGTATAGTCTGCTGTCTGTAGGCTGAACATGTACTCTCATCACTCCACCACAGGTTTTTCTTGGACATAGCGTCTGACTCTCCGCCCAGCGACTCAGTCAACCACAGTCTGTCCTTCATCAGTGACGGCAATGTGCTGGCCCTCCACCGCCTGCTGTGGAACAACCAGGAGAGGATCGGCCAGTACCTCTCCAGTAACAGGTCCCACTAGATTATCTGACAAAGCACATCACTCTTATGTTCGGCTTAACCATCTCAAATCAACTGATTTTTATTATTTGCATTATGATCTCATTTCCAGGGACCACAAGGCAGTAGGCAGGCGGCCGTTTGACAAGATGGCAACCCTATTGGCTTACCTTGGACCTCCTGAACACAAACCTGTGGCCGACACTCATTGGTCCAGTCTCAACCTGACCAGCTCCAAATTTGAGGAGTTCATGACCAGGTAAGACTCCCACTGGGTTACAACATCTAACCATGAACTTCATGAGGAAACAATATTTTTTATCTACAGCTGAAAACAAAATTTGTTGGCATTATTAAAAAAGTCAGAGAGATTCTGCAAATTTGGCATGTGGCTCATCAAATGCTCTAGTTCAGATAAAATATATGATGAAACATTTAACCAATGATATAGTAATATAATACAGTACTCACTCTAATACTCCCTAGAAAAACACTAAGTCATGAACACAAATCAATGAAGTTGTGACTGATCCTCAGATCTCTGCTTTGTTCTGTAGGCACCAGGTCCATGAGAAAGAGGAGTTCAAAGCCTTAAAGACCCTTAACATCTTCTACCAGGCTGGAACGTCCAAATCTGGCAACCCAGTGTTCTACTACGTGGCCCGCAGGTAGGCCCTTTTAAACCATTCAACACCATTCCACCTGGCAAAGTGCTCTTTAGAGGTGAAAGAGGACTGTATTCAGACGAGTGATAACTCTGACTTTAAGCCTTTTGTTTGTGTCTTTGCATTCAAAATATGAATAGATTCCTAAAGGTAAATAGTATCCAAGCTCTTTTTATTCAGGGTCAAAATTAGCACCAACTATCACCACCACCACCAAATGACAGTCAAAATCTACACTGGTGAAGAATGAGTTCAGTCTCCACTGAAATGGGTTCGCTTCACTACAAACTCTCATCACTACTTCACTGTTACGAGACATAACACAGTGTTGAATGGGACTGTATTGTATTGCAATTTTTGGATGGTCCACTGTGACTACAGTTGTCAGTGTTTTCACTGGTAACATCTGGTAGATACGATAACAACACTGCAGGAACAGGGACTTCCTATTTCTGTTCTGTGACAGCGAGCACAACACACAGCCTCTAACAAATGATTATGCTTGTCTCACCATGTTATGGCTGACTTAATGAGCTCGGATAGCCCTTGTAGCATGAAGGTCTTTTCTATGACTACTTCTGTCCTTATAGCACGAACCTCTATTCTATTGATTGTGTGACTTTGTCGCACACATTGGGAGAGATTTTTGTCTCACACAGACTGCACTGTGTCACACACACCAGGCACCTGCTTTAATGGGAAGTGAGCGGTTGCTGTGGGTGTACTAATTTACTAAAAACATAGTAACATAGTAACTTTATTAATTCATATATAGTTTTTAAATATTTAAAAAAAACTTTTATTGGCAGAGCGGGGGAGCACTAGAGTACTCAGATCCTTTACTTTAGTGAAAGTGAAAATACTTACACACTGTCTGTATGTATATGTATGTATTTCAAGTATTGAAATGAAAACTTCTTCCTTGTAAGGTGGAGCTTATTTTGAACTAACTTGTAGCACAATAACTTTACTTTGGACCCATTTTGTCATGCAGGAAAATACAACAGTAGTGACAGTATGTATAGTAAGGTGTTTATAATATTTTTTACCCCTACCTTTATGGGCTCGAAACATATTAAAACATCTTTCAATATAATTTAGTCCAATAGAGTATAGCACCACAGCCATCAACCTACTATTGGGTCAAACCACAAAGTCTATACTGCACTTTGTCAATAGTAACAATCCCAGCTCTGTAGCTGTTTCCAGACCTTTCAGCTTTGGATGTCCCATCTCCTTCCAGCTCCTTCAATATTGGGTATCTGATTCCATACATCTTTAAATGTTGATCATGTATCTGACACAGCTGTAGCAACTAAATCTGACACACTTTATTCATAAGTTACTTGATCCAATTACTGACAATCCTGGTTCGAGCTTAAGATTATTGATTTTTTCTGAGAGGGGCAGATCTAGAATCTTTCTAACCCAGGGGCCATAAAGGTTCCACATTTTGCACAGAGGAGCCAAGTATATGTCCAACATCCATGCACACTTCTTTATTCAGTAAGATCTCTACACAGTACATTTCATTCCTTGTTTGCCATTGGCTCTATAGTTTTGGGAAAGGACGCACATAATTAGTCATATTTTGCTAAGTGTGCCTTGTTCAAACACATTGTGTACATCAAAAAAAGCTATTGAAATAAAAATTCTTAATTTTCATATTTATTTAATTTTAAACTGGGGTGCAGAAATCATAATACTTAGGACACTTTTTTTAAAAATATATATCACATTAATTTACAACAGATAATGTATATTTTACAGCATATAGAACAGTTTAGAACAGAAAAGGTGACCACTGAGGTGAGGGCATCTTTGAATGTTGTGTTTACAAACAAGGACAAATCCTACACATGACTTCAAGCAAAATGCAGACACATTTTTTCAGTATAATAGTATAATGACGTTCAATGCTGTTTGATAGAGTTTGTTTTCATTATTATGCTATTATGTTATCATTATATCAGTTCTTAAAATGTTTTTAAAATGGCAATTATATAATCTGTCATCATCCAACAGAAGTAGTTAACATGACATTTCTCTGTATACATACAGTGAATGAATGTCAATCAATGTGTAGTTTACTGAAGTTCCATTAACAACATGAACAGGATGAACATATGCATACCATCTGGTGAGCAGAATAAGTATTCAGTGGCTGCGCTGGTAAATGTCTGGAAAGAAGTGAATGGGTGCAGAATAACCGCTTGGTGACTGGTTCTGGAGATGATAAATGAAAATCCCCTGCACCAACCTCACTCTGGTTGTCGTCATCTGAATCCATGTCATTCAAGTTTGAAGCTAAAACACAAATAAACGTCACAGAAATCCATTCTTATCTTCAGCTAAAACCATGTCATCTGACAACTATACAATCACAACAATTAGTAAAACATTTTAATGAAAAGAGTCAGTTAGAGCTCTGGTAGACATGAGAATGCACAGCAAAACAAAACTTTGTCTCCATGAGGGACAAAGAATCAGGTATTTACTTAAATAATTTATCACTAGTGTGTCCATTTGTGAACCTCAGTGTCACGGTACATGTTACTGTTGCAATAGTTACAAGTAGTTTAGAATGCAGTTAATTTTTACCTGTTTGCATGTCATTTGTCATTTGCATGTCACTTGTGACCTGTTATAGTTGGTTGGAGCTGCCCTGGTCTGGACCTGGTCTGGATCTGGTCTGGCTTCTGCTCCCTCCTTACTGTGATTTCTCTCACTACGGAAGAGGATTAGGGCCACATGAAAAAAAAAATATTATGCCGACTATAAAGTCAGAATTCTTAGAAAATGTTTTTTTTTATTTAAAGTAAGGGGGAAAAGTCAGAATTCGGACTTTAATCTCAGATTTCTGACATTATTCTCAGAATTCATGCATTATCATTAATGGCATGCTGGATTCAAGCCAGGGCTCGCTTCTATCATACTTTTTTGAGCTTTAATTTAATTTACTGAGCGATAGTTGTGGCATGACTGAAACATGATTTCACAAATCAGAAGAGTCTTTCAGATGGTGAGCTAGAGTGAAAAGGCTTGTAACGAACTGAAGCATTTTCAGTGAACTGAAGCAACTGGAGTAAGTTCAGTGACAGCAGCGAGTAAACACTCTGTCACATGTTAACACAAACTAATGTTGGGGACCATAACTCACCTTGAAGCTCCTGTGGGGAATGGAAACACCGTGCGCTTCAGCACGACTCTGCAGCTGCAGTCTCATGCCATGTTCAAGTCACATCAGATTTACAGGTTTCCCACCTCTGGCATGTTCAAGTCACATCTGAATTACCAATTCTCACTGATAAATAAGATTCTCATTGACATCCAAGTTTCATCAAAACTCATAAATATGGGAATCCTTCCCATTGTAAGCTTCCCTCCCACATGATGTAAATAAAGCATCACTATAGTTGCAACAACAAATAAATTGACTTGATTTGACTTGACAAGATCTGTTTGAGGCTCCACCAAAAAACAAAAAACAAAAAAAAGAGTGACAGGACAGGGGCACTTCACGGGTCAATCAGATTTCAGCTGGTGCCAGTGCCCCTCTGGCCCCGCCCCATCTGCCCATGTTTTCTGAATAAACAGGGAAGAATGTGATTCAGACGTCTCACTGTGTTATGTTGGAACTACAGAAACACAACTTTGTCTCTGTCCTTAAAAATGTCTGAGTACAAATGTTTATTAGGTAAACAGGTGTTCTTAAGTTGACGAGAGACAAGTTTGAGAATGGGCTGTTCCCAACTTGTTCAGAGAATTATCATGAACTCTGGTACGATGGTCACCTAAAAATGAGACGCTGCTACCTGAATGTTTAGTACACTGTGAGGCCAGAGTCACTCCCTGCTGCACCCAAATAAATGATCACATTGACAAAAGCAAATTCTCACCAGCACCAGATGTTGAGGTGCAGCAGAGAGAACAAAACCAAAAAGTCAGTGTTTTGTATTTTACCACATTTCCATTCACCTTCACACATGTTTGATATAAGTTGTAGGGCCTCCTTGTTGTACATGCTTTATTGGAGAGAGCAAAAGAAAAGAAAAAAAGAAATAGATGACAGTTACATTTACATGCTGAGATTGACAAAACCCATTACAGGAAACAATTATGGACATTTTGTTCTAGCAGATACTGATCTATTAAAACGTGTCTGGGCCCTGGACCTGCCATGATCCAGATCCATCTCTACCTCTCTCAGATTCATACAGTCTTCATCAGCTATGGAATTTGCTTAGTTGCCATAGAGATGTATCTGTTGATGTCAACATTTTCATTGCACCATGTTGAACTGGAGTTTGAAACGCAAAACGTTTTGAATGGATTTCAATAAAATTTTGTGGAAAGGTGGGTCCTGGGTAGAGGAACATGTGATTAGATTTTGAGGCTTATCCGGAAGATGGTATGGATCCAAGACTTTTTTTCCCCCCCCAAAATCCTTGGTATGATGTCTTTTCTCACGTAGTTGAATTTCTTTCACTAAAGGGCTACGGCAGAAACGTCATTGTCATGTCAAGCTTTGTCCGTACATACGTAACAGATTTACTAGGGGTGTAGTCGATCTACATCTCCTCAAAATCATCTGTGTCCGTCATCGAAAGGTTGTCATGGTGGTGAGCCAGATGTACAAACAGGGAGACTGGAATGTTATATAGTGCATATTAACCATATATATGGACCAATTGTAGCACAAGCATCTCTATTATGAAGAAGGCATAGAGCATAGCAGTTCTGTCAGTATGCAAGCATTATACTGAGAGTTAAGCATTGACATTAGCACTTCCATTGTACCACATTCTCAGATAGTTGACTTAGTTTTATGTCTTGTATGTTTCTACAGTTCTGATTTCTTAGAGACAGAATTACATACTCATAATCTTGATGATGTTAACAGAAGGCAGAAACATTTTATTCAGGGTAAATGAAAATCAAGTGACTTGGTCATACATTGTTTGTCCAAAAGAATCAGGTAGGTAGTGTGATCTCTGTCCATTCAAGTTGGTTCAGAAGGTGTTGAATGCTGCCGTGATCACTAAAATAGTTAAGGTCATTTTAAATTGAGTCTTGTGGAGGAGTCTCTGACCATTATTCCGTGAGTTAGCTAATTTGGGCTTGGCTGTTGAATGCTGTGGACTTGCTATTGTGCTTGTTTGTGTGTCAAAACTTGTGGAAGATGTCCAGGCAAACACCATGTGGTCCCCAGATTCATTCACTCTTCTTATGTCTTGACGTATTTCTGTGTCGAAAAGTGCAGATCCTACCTGATAACTAGTCGTGACCTCCACCGTTCTTTTAGGCAATTGACTGCCAGGCCCTTCACCTCTGCTATTATACCAGAGTGGTGGCTCTGTGAACAGTGCAGAGTGCCACTCCCTCCCTGGTGATGCCAGACGAGCTTTCCCACAGATGGGTTTTGTATAACAGGGACAACCTAGGACAGTTGCACGTGTCTGCTCAGCCCATCTCAAGAGCTTTGTCATGTTTTCCTCTTCTTCACAAGCCCAGGGGTTATCCCCAAGAGTTATCACCTCTAGCGTGTTCAAATGACGAAAGATACCCTCAGACAACCGGGAGAAACGGTTAGCATGCAAATAGAACTGAGCCAGCCTCGGCAGTCGATCCAATGATCCAGGCAGGATCTGTGCCAGATAGTTATGTGACAAATCAATGCTCTCCAAGTTGTGTGGCATATTTGTGGGCACAGTCCAAAACCTGTTTTGACTGAGGTTGAGAGCTTTGAGACTGCGCAGTGTGTTGTTGATGAAGACCACTCTCTCTAGCTCGTTGTCCGACAGGTCCAGTAATTTCAGGTTCCAGTGGAAAGCTGTGTCATTTTTGTCCAGCGAGCGTAATTGGTTTCCCGCTGCTCGGATATCCCACAGAGAGCGTGGCAAGAAGTGGGGGAGACTCTCCAGGCGGTTGTAGGACAGGTCAAGGGTTCGCAGGTGGGCATAGTGGCTGAGCTGGCTGTCCAGAGCCTGCAAGCTGGCAGAACAGTGTATCATTTCAAAAGCTTATTATATATAATAATTTATAATCATACATTCATACACTTAAGGACACCTTACAAAAACATAGAATAAAATCAAACATTCAGTGCAAAAAACAAAACAAATACAATGTATCAATAATAATAATAATAAAAAGTAATGAATCAAGATGTAGGATAAAATGTGTACAATCAAAATATGTGCTTTTATTTTGACTCTAGTGATGTTTTATTTAGAGAGCTCTTACAAAATGACCCATTTTATGTCCAGATAAATCAGAAAAGGTAAGATAAACCGTAAATTGGCGTTTCTGGACCAGTTCTGGGTCCTCTGACAGGAACTACCTTTAGGGGGCTAAACTAAATACCCTCAACGGCCTTTTTTCTATTTGCAGTCACATCACAATAGGAATGCAGAAGTGATGTAAGCTGGCTGGTGGTTGGAATAGCAACATCACTTCTGCTCAACATACAACAACAACAACACAGACATAGATATTTATCTGTGTTTTGCTCAATTTATAATGCTACTGTTATTGTTTATCCAGATAACGTTTCTCACAGGCTTTTAAAAATAGAGGTAGACGGTGCTGCACTGGCACATTTCTTCAACGTACTCTAATGTCACTAAACGTTCCTCTTGTGCCTCAGTGTACCTAATCTGAAACGAGAGCTAAAACATTTCTCAAAACTGAATTCCAAGAAGTACAATATTTCCCAGTTCCTGTGCTGTGGATACGATTAAAGGGTGGGATTCTCCAGGACCTTGTTTAATATAAATTTTGCTGGACAGGTAACCACTTTTGCCATAAGTGAGAATTGGGGCATAATAGGAAAAAATGAAATTTAGTGTACCTATAGAGAAGAAATATAAAGTCAGCATATTGACTCAGTTTTGTAAGTTCGACTGCATTGTCTGCAGTCAGTTTGCTAACATTAGCTTCGTTAAGCTTCTGCTCAACCTTATCAAGAGATATAAGCTGTTATATTTACTTAGGAGTCAACTTTTTATTTTTAAGAGCGAGTTTTTACTTTTTGAACATTTCCATATCCATATCATATTTCCATATTTCCATATCATGAGGCCTATTGTAAGTCCAGATTTTTGCCAATACACAGCCCACAGTATAATTTGAGTCAACCTAGCTAGCTTGCAAACATCAGTATGTAATATTGATAAAAGCTAAATAGAAGACTACCTTAAAATTTTGTGGTGAGGAGGGAAGGAAGACTTTTCATCCACACACAGGTCAAATATCTCTTCATAACCCAGTTCTTACCTTGATAAGAAAATATTTTTTTTCCCCTCTTTATGATTGTAGTTTGTATCTTGTGTTACCGCTTATACAAATAGAAATCCAGTAAATGTAGAGTGCAGTGCCTACTTTTAATTACACTGCAGAGCTGCAACTACTTACCTATTGAAAGAGAGATTGAGGAAGCGGATGTTGTGCTGCAGACCAGGCGGCAGCTTGGTTAGGCCCTGTGAAGAGCAGTCTGCCACGCGGTGTCCTCGGCTACAGAAGCACACAGAGGGGCAGATAGACAACACCCAGTGTCCCAGCAGCCCACACAGCAGCAGGAGAAGCAAGGATAGCAGAGAGGCAGAGTAGGCAGTCATGGTCAGGGCTCTGGAGGATGACAGACTAGTGTTACATGCAATGTTAGCCATCTTAAGTTGGTTGTTTGAAAGGTCACTGATGGGAAGTCAGTTCACACGGTGTTTAATGTGTGATGATTCCACTTTCCTTATGTATTATGGCAACTTTAATATTATGGTTTGGTTCTTATTAATCTCTCTTCTTCGTTGTCTTGTCTCATGTTGACAAGCTGGTATGAAAATTAGATTTCTTACAAATCGTCATTTGTTTTTGGTCCAGATAATAATGTGGTGTGCTGGGTTTACATTGCTAAGTAGTACGTATTCTCTGTCGCCCTCATTGCCCAGCTCAAACACAGGGAAATACATAGTATTCAAGTTAAAAGATAAGATAAGAGAAGATAAGAAATCCCTTTATTAGTCAGTTTCACCTGCTTTGGTGCAAATAAAAGTGACAACAGGTGTAATGGAGAGGAAAAAGCAAGACGACCTCCAAAAAGAGAATGTTTTTACATGTGGTGACCACAGACAGTTGTTCTCTGCTTATCCTTCCTGACTGATTCTTCTCTAGTTTTGTGTTTTGCTAGTGTTCTTGTCTCTACTGGTAGCATGAGGTGGTACCTGCAGCCCAATCAGGTTGCACAGGTAGTCCAGCTCCTCCAGGATGGTACATCCATACGTGTGGTTGCAAGAAGGTTTGCTGCACAGTCTCAAGAGCATGGAGGAGATACTAGGAGACCGGCCGTTACATGAGGAGAGCTGGACAGGAAGGAGAAGGGCATCAACCCAGCAGCAGGACCGGTATCTGCTCCTTTGTGTGAGGAGGAACAGGAGGAGCACTGCCAGAGCCCTAAATGACCTCCAGCAGGATACTGGTGTGCATGTTTCTGATCAAACTGTCAGAAACAGACTCCATGAGGTTTGGCATGAGGGCCGACGTCCTCTAGTGGGACCTGTGCTCACAGCCCAGCACCGTGCAGCTCGATTGGCATTCACCAGAGAACACCAGAATTGGCAGGTCTGCCATTAGAGCCCCGTTGTCTTGACAGATGAGATCAGGTTCACACTGAGCACATGTGACAGGCATGAAAGAGTCAGGAGACGCCGTGGTGAATGTTATGCTGCTGTAACATCATCCAGCATGACTGGTTTGGCAGTGGGTCAGTGATGGTCTGGGGAGGCATATCCTTGGAGGGTCTCACAGACCTCCATGTCATAGCCAACAGTACCCCTACTGCTGTTAGTACTGGGATGAAATCCTCAGAGCGATTGTCAGACCTTACGCTGGTGCAGTGGGCCCTGGGTTTCTCCTGGTGCAGTGGGCCCCGGGTTCCTCCTGCTGCAGTGGGCCCCGGGTTCCTCCTGGCGCAGTGGGCCCCGGGTTCCTCCTGGCGCAGTGGGCCCCGGGTTCCTCCTGGCGCAGTGGGCCCCGGGTTCCTCCTGGCGCAGTGGGCCCCGGGTTCCTCCTGGCGCAGTGGGCCCCGGGTTCATCCTGGCGCAGTGGGCCCCGGGTTCGGCCTCATGTGGCCAGAGTGTGTAGGGAGTTCCTGGATGACGAAGGCATTGATGCCATTGACTGGCCTCACGTTCCCCTGACCAAAATCCAATTGATCACCTATGGGACGTTGTGTATCGGTGCATCCGACACTTTAAAGTACAGCCACAGACTGTCCAGGAGCTCACTGATGCCCTGATCCAGGTCTGGGAGGAGATCCCCAAGGACATCATCCACCAACTCATCAGGAGCATGACTAGATGTTGACTGCATGAAGACACACGGGGGCCAAACACACTACGGAGTCACATTATGAATTGCTGTGATGAAATTCACACACGTTGGATCAGATTTAAATTTTTACTTTGATTTTCGGTGTGATTTTGAATTCAGCCCTCATTGGTTGCTGATTTTGGTTTCCATTGACTGTTGTTACATCATTTTGTTTTCAACTACTTATACAATGTACATCAGTAAAGATTTTCAACTTGAATCATTCGTTCATCAAGATCTGATGTGATTTAAGTGTTCCCTTAATTCTTTTGAGCAGTCTAATTGGACAATTGACGATCAATCTTTTTAGTATTGTCTGGGCATCACACCTTTTCACTCTCACACTGTAGGAATCCTCACCAAACTTGCAATACTGCTCATAGTGCGGGTTGCTGAACTGAACAATTTGTTATACATGTTGCAGCAGCTGCAGCAGAAAAGAAGAGCAGTCCGATTCTTTTGATTGTCAGTACATGACTGCAAACTTTTCTGCAGGACCAGTCCTGTTTTGAAGTCAGACACATGGCTTAACTTTGTTTGCTGATGTGTCTCAAAAATCAATGCCAAAAGGTCTGAAGTTCTGCCAGTCGGACTGGAGCTCCGAGTGCTGCAGTGAGACTCTATTCATTTAGTATGATACACTGCAGATTTTCAGAGCCAAAGAGTCCAGGTCCATGTGTGTTTGTAGGCAGAACTGTGAGATATGTTTACACCCTTGAAATGTGTTCCAGACATGTTCCAATCCTGTTCAGTCATTTGATTGATGCCATTTGGTACTATTCTGTCACTGTGCCCTTTGTGTGTTTGTTGAAATGCTGTAGTATTACTTTTTTCCATGTCTCCATGGAAGAACTAAAGGGAGAAAACTCTCTGACAGAGCAGTTTTCCTCATGAGCCAGCACAATATTACACTGTAGAAGTACTACACTGCATTTAAAAATGTGCATATAGGTTATGCTTTTCCTAATCTTTCCATTTCAAATCACTCACCTCATGCCTTCTACTGTTGGTTTGTCATCTCTCCTGTTGTCGCCTCCTCCAGTCCAGCTGTTGTGTTTTCCCTTTGTGCTTTATTGTTTTTTTGCTGTTGCATGGTCGAGGTCTGTAGCTATATTTTTCTGGCTGCTGGGGTCTGCCGCTAAACATGCTTCGTGCTGTTGTAGCATTGGCTCCATCCTGTTCACCACTCTGAAGGCTCGGGCAGGAGGAATGAAATGGGGAGACAGAATTGCAGCAGAGAGCCAACCTCTCTCTGTGCTGCTGATGAGGCAAGCAAGAGTGTGTGTGTGTGGGGGGGGTATGCTGACAACATCATGCCTCAGCAGCTAGCTAGCTCTCTCTCTCTCTCTCTCTCTCTCTCTCTCTCTCTCTCTCTCTCTCTCTCTCTCTCTCTCTCTCTCTCTCTCTCTCGCATCCTTATACACTCACTTGTATCTCAAAGCCCACAAAGAATTCTCACTTTAAATCCTTAGCTCTGCAGAGTATAAATGTTAGTGGAATTCTGAAGGCCAGTATAATAATGATAGTTTGGAAAAAGCTGATTAATCAATTGATATCAGCTTCCCATCCACAACAACATTATGAGATTCTTACCAACTCTGGAACTGAACACCTTCTTAAAGGTAATATCCTAAATAACTATATCTGGCACAATGAAAATCAAGCCTAAAACAATTATTAAATAAATGTATAATAAATTAAAATACACATAATCGTAAATCTAGGTGGGAGTGATTTTTTTAGCTATTATATTACCTGAAAATCAGTTATTTCCACTGAGAAGTTGACTGGTTGAGACATTGCAGCTATTGGCCGCTATCATAGCCGAGATCAGCTGATACTGATAGTTTGTAAATTTTATGATGAGTGCTGAATAATCCAAACTGATGACTGCCTGCACCTGTCTAGAATTAGTCTTGTTGGATGAGTTTGAATTGGTCTTTATGTAACTAAAACAGTTACCTGACCGATTTGTTTGGTTAATTTAAGTCAGGTGTTGGATCTAATCACCACTTTTCTTAGCGTCCTTTATGGAACAGGCCCTTGGACACATTAGCATTCACACTGCTGATATAATGTGGCTGCATGCTGCCTTGGCCACCCCTGAATGTGGTCTGAGTGATAGGATCTGAAGTGCATTCTCAATGCATTTACACCTGTACTTAAAACGGTTCTTTTGTGATCAGATCACTTATAGACCTGCCGATCTGTATGCATTTTACGTATCAGGTATGCATTTTGACATTAAAGTATGTTGATATGATTTATCACTTTTAGCCATGCTTAAAGCCGGAGATACCCGCGAGTTGAATTGTGCACATGCAGTACTTTAGTCTAAGCGCAAGAGGCAGCAGCATTTAGCCTGCTGAAGAGCAAAAGACGAGTTCAAGAGGGGATCATTGGCAAATGCTTTATTTCCATCATTTCAAGAGACTGCAAGTCAGTAGCAACACACATTCAGTTTTATCTTGTTACCCCCCTCACTTTGTTTGACTGATTCCTCAAGGAGCACGGTGCGTTTAACTGCTTTGCGAACATAAACAGGCTGGGGTGGATGAGGAGAGTTGAAATTGTGGCTTATTTAATGTTAATATTGTTAATCTAAGGTTATGTAATTTGTAAGCTAGCTTGCTCGTTTACCATGCAGTTACGTTATGTGTGTTGCAAACATTTAAACAGGATTTTTCACAAAGAGAGCAGCAGACCTAATAAAAACAAGGGAGTCTATGCCTCCTAGTAGTTCCTCACAAAGTATCGGGAACAATGACCATGCCTTTGCCCCTCAAAGAATACATAGAAATGCCTTTTTTCAGTACCCACATCCAAAACATGTTAAAGAAGTTAACACTCAGAAGTTCACTCAAGGTTCCCCCAGGCCATCATTCAGCTTCCACAGCACCAGATGGAGAAGTAGGATTTGCAAGTTGGTCTTCACTGAGGTTTGTTTCCTCTGAATTGTTATCTCTGGATTGTAGGTCGTTCTCCTGGGAAGAGGACGCTGACACAGAGTTTTCAAACATCCCTGGAGTGTCTCCCATGCTTTTCATCTCAGGAACAACTATAGCAGTCCCCTTCCTTTTTTGTACATTATTTCCATACAGCTCTCGACCAGATATAGTCTCTTGATATTTATCTCCAAATGTGGTTGCTGGTGTCATGTCAAACTGTTCATCTATTTCTGTGAACAAGGACAACCTTTTGGACAACCTCTGAGGCAGGAAGCTGGAGAGAGAGATTTGGTTTGATGCCCTTAGTGTAACCTGGCCACCGTCAGCTCCACCTTCTATAAATGGTGAAGGTCCGGCCCAGTGTCTAGTTGCTATCTGCTTCCTCTGGAGCTTCCGTTTCTTTATACAGATGACCAGGAATCCTACCATCATCAACCCTAATGCTCCACCTATTACCCCCGCCACTACTTTATTGTGGTATGTTCCCATTTCTTCTGGAAGATCGTTTTTTTTCGTTGATGATGATGTTACTGGTGTAGTTGCGTTAAAACCTGTGGACTGCATCGTATCACCAGCTGTGACTAGACTTGTGGACTTATTTTCAACAGGCTTTGTCGTAGAGATGAAGTTTATAGATTGTGTTGGACTTGTAGGATGGGGGATGAATTGGGAGGTCATTGTCTTTGCTGTGTCTTGGCTTTGGATGGAGGTTGTTAGTATTAAAGGTGCCCTTGTAGTTGTGGTTGGAATGCTGGCTGGACTGGTCACCTCTGTTGTTGCTGATGTTATGAATTTTAACTGTACTTCTGTGGAGGACTTGATCCCTACTGTTGAACTCTTGTACTGAGATGATTTGGAATAGGTTGGTGTTGCTGCTGTTTGAATATTTGGTAAGAACGTTTTCATAAGTGTTGTAAGCAGTGACGGCTTAGTGCTTGATCTGGTAGTTTTTTGCTCTGTTGGATTTACATCAGTCATAATGGACTGTATGACTTCTGAGAATGCACTTAAGCTGGACACTTGCTGTGTCATCAGATGGTCTTCATTGAATTTTTGTCTCATGTTTCCTGTCATCACATTAGTGGAGTTGTGATGCAGGCCAGATGTCACTGTGCTGCTTCCTGTCAGTGGCAGCAGCCATATGAGAATGAGTCTCACGAAATTGATGGTCATTGTTTTCTTCTTTCTTCTGGCAGGTTGCTGAGTCTCTGTAGCTAGAACAGAGAATGTTATTATTTTCAGAGATACACCGCAAATAGTCTGAAGCAATGCTCCCTGTTGAGGAAATGGTTGGTGAGTTTGAGCAAAAGAAAAAGGGACAGTGTTGTGAAATGTAACCTGGCGGTGCATCATTTCCTCAAAATGCAACTCTAAATCGACATAGACACAGGTTTATACTGATTATATTTAAAACAGTACAGCTTTTACAATGTTAAACTACCTTACACTAAAGGAGGTTTTCAGTTTAATTAAGGAAGTTGTAGCTTGCATCACAAATTATCGTAATTTCTCAATCACAAGTTGCTACAAGGTGTTTCAGTTGTGACTGATTAGGTTGTGGTGTTGGACTCCTTCAATCCTTAAAAGACAAGCTGTTTATACATAGATTTGTCATCCATGGCGGTTTAAAATGGAAACCCCTCAGAGAACACATACCTCTGCCTCAGCTTCAAATAATTTCTTTTTTCTGTGAAAAAGGAAATTCATATTCAGCGAACAGTTTAAAGTAATTCTGAAATATCTAGATATTTATTTTAGAAATAGTATTTTAATATAAACATTATTTGGTATTAAAATGCAATATTTTAATTATTTGTCTATTTATTTTTGAGTATCCATACCACACCATACCCTTATGTGTTAGGATCTATTCCAATAGATAATAACGATAAGTGAAAGCCTAGTCCCAGGTGTTCCCTCAACTGTTTTATTATTTTGATATTCTGGTATTGTTGTGGTTGTAGACAACATGAAAAAAGTGGGTATCAAAATAAAATTATATGAATGTACAATGAGGATAAAATGGTAAAAAAAAAAAATAGTTATGTTAACAGAAGATAAAAGAAGTCTTGGATCAGAATCCAGATATGCCTCAAAATCTAATCAACTCTCTGTTGAGGCACATCCTTCCACAAAATGGAAAACCATTCATAACTTTTTGAGATATCTTGTACACAACAACACAAGCAAATATGGGTGATTCCATAATAGCCGCCCGCGCCGCGTTGGTAAAGGAAATAAACTTTTGTGGACACAACCAATGAGCATCAATATACTAGATGGACCTGGGGACGAATTAATAATTTAAATCATAAAATGTACTTACCAGTGACTTTACACAGAAAACATGTTAGCTGTGTCGAAGTTCACTTTTTTGTAAGATGTTATGGTGGTGTCTGTTAAAGCAGGAACCACGGACAAGGGTGGCTCTTATTTGCTGAAATAGTGACTCCCATTCTTGCCCCACTGAGAGGAAGTGTGACATTTGAAACTGTTGACAGCCTTGTGCACACTCATCTCATCTCTGCTAAATATAGCCATTCAAGTTTCACACCAGAGCCTTTCTAAATGCTTTATAAAATACTGAATTAATATGAAATCCAATATGTCCAGTAATGTCCAGCATTGCAAATGTTTCATGGGCCACATTTAAGGACTGCCTACTCAAATGACGTCTTCTGAAACAACAAGAAGCGACCACAACAATTGATTTCCATTTGATTCACTAGGATGTAAATTATGTGTTTGTACTCTCTTACCTGCAAAGGTAAGCTGCAGATGTTTGTGAGCACATCATCTGATTTTCACCACAGAACTAGTAATCATAGCATCCCCAGACTACCTTAAAAAATCACATTGAATGCAACACAAGTTGTTTCTATCCCTGTAAAAAGTTTGTTGCAGCATTACTGTACCAGCCTGTCTTCTCTTTGCCTCGGTGCATATTAGTTTCCAACATTTAGCACTTTTTTAAACAGTTTTCAACTGATTTCACCACTTACACCAAAAGAATGAACAAAGACAACATTTTATTGACAGTGAACATGTCTTATTTTATGAATACATTAAACAGGCTACTTATTTGTTGCACATAGAGAGAGGGTCCCCCAACTCCAATTAAAAAAGAAATCACTCAGTTTCATGAGATGTTGAGTTAGAAGAAACATTATAAAATTTACGAAATGCTGCTTATGACAAATTTTTAATGAGCTGAAAATGTAAGTGAAGTTATTTAAATAATTTATTGCTTTTTGTTAAAAACGTTTTGTCCGTTTCTCCCAGTGATGCATGTTTTTATTTGCACATTAACCTGGGAAGTGAGATCGTACAACAAGCAATCACCGGAGATGGAGGTGGAGACACATTATAATGCCAGGTGTAAACAGTGGAACTTAATGGCTATCCACTGGTGGGATTAACAGAATGCATGATGATACAAGGTTTGAACAAGTTCTGATAAACAAATTAGGCAATTGTGTCCTATGAGGGTCACTTTGCACTTTGAAGGATTGTGAAGGAGACATATTTAAAGAAAGACTATGGCTCCACTCAAACTACAGGAAACATGTGGCCCAGGTCTGATTTTTCTGCTCATATTTGACTTTTTCATGGCAGTGTCAACAGCACAAACCACATGGAATCTGATCTTTTCCAATCGATTTGAGCCACTTCCATATGTGGTCCTAAATCAGACACAGGTCAGATTTTTGGCAATGCGACCTCAGTCTGAATCGTCAGATCGGAATTCATGTGACTTTGACGTCATCTTCCATTGAATAACTGCAATTAAATTATTATTGATATTTTTTCAATACGCCAATTGAAAACATTGCAGTATTGCAGCATAACCCTGAGCCGATGCTACCTCTAGTTGACAAATGAAAAATGTATAGAAGATAGATTATTTCATATAGGCTTACCAGAACTGATGATCGACCCCCTGCTGAAGGACCCAGTGCCATTCTTTGTGATCGAAGTAATCAGTGTGATTTTCTTTAGGGGCAATAACAGGAATATGACTCCCATCGATCACACCAGGACACTGGAGGAAACCCTACCTTGTTCAGAAGCCATGTATGACCTTTATTGTAAATAGGCATAAGGACATGGCAAATGACCTTGCAAAATTATCGGACAATTGAGCAAACGGAGGACTTTGCAATGCCAAACAAGTTGGTCAGAGTGCAGTTACACGCAGCTGTTGCCAGCCAGTTCAACCCAATACCATCCAACTACTATGTGCTTTATCAGGGAGATTGGTCGCCTGAGCCGTGTATGACGCAGTGTTGCCTGTGACGTCTTTGTTATTGTTCTTTTGCGTATGCGGATCAGTTCAGAGCAGATAACTGTTCATACTGGAGTCTGATATAGGCCACATTTTAAAAGTAATATGAACAGCTACACAAACAAAATCCGATCTGAGAAAAAAAATCTGAATTGTGCATTAAGGCTGGCAGTTTGAATGTAGCCTAAGTCTAACAGCATTTTTGATGTGATTTTACGTTTTGCAAATGATTTTATGATTTCTCTGTGCTGAACCTGGCAGGGTTCTTAAACCACAAACACTGTTTTGCACTTCCTTTTTATACATTATGACTGGAACTGCTTAAACAGTTAGTTGACAATACTCACATCTGCTCAGACACACAAGTACAACCCTGATTCCAAAAAAGTAGGTGCACTCGAGTCAACAGAATGTGATAATTTCTTAATCCTTTTAGGTATCCAATTCAACTGAAAATAGTACAAAGACAATATATAAAAAGTTGTACCTCATCAAATTCATAAATTTTGTATATACAGTATATAGTTAATGTGGAATTTGATGCCAGCTATGTATCTCCAAAAAGTTGGACAACAGAGGACTGGGAAAGATGTGGAATGCTCAGTAGCACCTGATTGGATCCTTTACAGGTGAAGATGTTCATTGGTAACATGTGATAGTATGATGACTGAGTATGAAAGGAACGTCATTCACAAGCAAAGATGGGGAGAGTTTCATCACATTGTGAAAATCGACATGTGCAAATAGTCAAATACGAATACATACAATCCATACAGTGGTGGTAGAGGCTTACATGCAAGGCGCCACCTGCTCATCAGGAGCAGTAACCATTCACACGAACACTCACACTCACCAATGGAACACTGAGAAAATTGAAGTTCATTATCTTGCCCAAGGACTCATTGACATGAAGACTGCAGGGCCTGGGATCGAATCATTGACCTTCTGATAAGTGGACGACTGCTCTACCTTTCAAACCTTCAGTAATTAGTGTCTTCTCTTCCCAAATGCTTACTGAGTGTTGTTAAAAGAAAAGGTGATGTAACACAATCATAAACATGCCCCTTTCTCTTTGAAATGTGTCACAATCATCAAAGTCATCCATCCATCCATCCATTTCCTGTAGCTACATATCCTGTGCAGGGTCACGTGGGGGCTGGAGCCTATCCTACTGACAGCTGACATTGGGGCGAGAGGCCGGGTACACCCTAGACAAGCCGCCGGTTCAACACACAGAAAGACAAACAACCATTCACACACATGGAAAATTTAGAGTCACAAATTCACCTAAATTGTATGTTTTTGCAATGTGGGGGGAAGCCAGAGAACCCGGAGGGTACCTACGCCGACACGGGAGAACATGCAAACTCCACACAGAGAGTCCCAGGTCCACAAGTGGATTTGAACCCACATCCTTCTTGTTGTGAGGCAACAGTGCTACCCACTATGCCACCGTACCTCCCCACATCAAAGTCAGAGTGAGCGTATTATTATGAAACAATACAATTTATTATCAGTTTGACCTTTACATATCCTGTCTTTGTACTGTATCCAATTGTATTTAGGTTTAAAAGGATTTGCATATCATTATATTCTGTTTTTATTCACATTTTACATAATGTCCCAACTTTTTAAAACTTACTGTTGCACTATCCTTCTTCCCCCATCCACCAAATCCGACTAAATGTGACGAATCCAAAACCCCTGTAGTAAGGTGTTTTAGGTCGGTCACCGTTAAATGGAATTTACATGTCAATGTCATGTTACAAATTAATATTCAATTATGTCAAACCTGAATGTTAATAGCCATGTATTCATATACATAAGAGCAATGAAGGAAAATTAGTATTGGACTGGTGGCGTCAAATACATCAAGTTATGTACTCAATGCGAGGACTGGGTATTGAAACGTAATACTTTTTTGGTACTGACCAAAATGTCTGCAGGACTGAGTATCAAAAACTGGCATTGACTGTATTGTCAGAATTGTAATGTTTACTTTTCTTTGTTTAGACCACATTTTGAGATTTCAAATATATTAGTAATTTAAAACTTGTGCTTTTTTTTCTTGCGAAAGAGGCTCTTTTGAATTGCATTTATAAGGTGTCAATATTGTTTGGTATGGGTACCAAGAATGAGGTATTTTATCAACACTAATATTCCAAATTTCAAACAATACCATGGCAGACCTAATTTTGATTCTTTTGATTCGTTTTAATTAAATTCTGTGAGGTGAAATAAATTGTGAAGTACATGAATGAAACATGCCGCAATCGCAAGTGAACTGAGAGGATGCTGTTTGTCTTTAGTGAAGTGTAATTTCCTCACACCACAAGGGGCATGTCCTCTAGATCCTTGGGAACCTCCAGACAGCAGTCCCTTGAGCTGGAACTTGGCATAAGACAGGTCTTCTCTTCAGGATCAAAAGCAATTGCCAAGACCCCTTCCTCAAGTCCTGCCCCAGCCTCCTCCTTTGCCACTTGTATTTCAGCCTGCCTGTCTTCCTCCACCTTGCCGTCTTCTCTTAACTCCTCAAGCACGACGCTGGCATCACACGGCCCTACCTGTCCGCTGACTTCTGGCTGGTCGATGCCCCAGTAACCCGCACTACTCACCAAGTCCATGTTGGACCGGGATTTTCTTGGGACATAAACCTGGCGCTGAATGTGGCAAACCAAACATGCCAATACCACAGTGGCAACAAGCAGGCAGACAATCAGCCCCCCTGCTGAACCTATAGCAATAAGACCCATCTCAGTGTCGATCAAGCAATCGCCACGAGTGCCACTGGTGTCTGAGTCAGGAGAGTGTATGCTGTTAATGGTGGTGAGGTCCACTGCAAGGGTTGAGCTGCCATCCCAATCTTTTGTTTGGTGCGAATACAGCTGTGTGGTTGATAGGTCTTGATCTGCTTCTGCAGGACAGTATGGCAGGTGGTTTAGCAGCAGAAACAGCCAGAGAGACTTTATGGTGCCTTCCATTGTGCCCTGAAATAAAGAAGAAACATAGTAACCTGCAACTTAACCATTCAAGTTGAATTTAAATGACTGCATCTATGTTAGCCCTGATGAAGCTACGACTTAAACAAGTATACTATGTGTCATGGTATGACTACAAAGTTGATTTTACAATGACGTTTGCAATTTTTTGTGATCATAATGAATGCAGAAGAAATACAGAATAATGACACATGCTCCCCAGATGATCCCAGTTCCCAAATTCGGAAGCAGTTCCTCTGTTGTTTTGTTCTTCCGTTCTGCTGTGTTCATGGGATTTTAAGTCGCAATGTGGGAACAACATGGATGCTACAAACAATATGTGTTGTATTCTGTTGCTCAGAGATAAAAACAACATGATTGTTTTCGCCACCAGTACATTCTCTAAAGCCACTAAAATAGTGCTTTACCTAACTTGTTATCAGGGTTAATGCTAAATTAATAAATAACTTTTCTAAATCTACATCATACTGTAGACAGAAAGTCTGTTACAGCCTATTGTGATGTTACAATTTACATGTATGCAAAAAATTCATGTTCAGTACTTGAATTAACAAAGGCTTTCTAAACATCAATCAAACATTTCTGTCATCTGCCAAGTTTCTACATCTATGACATTCAAAGTTGGCAAGTTTTGTAACAAAATTTTCTTTAAGTTTCCATGTTGCTGTTCGTCGTGTACATTTTCCACCTCGGAGCTAATTTTCTCTGATTATTCCGACACCACGTGAATGCACTGGTACTCATTAAAATATCTCATCTTGAATGTGATCAAAACCTGCAATACTTACTTGACTTAGTCTTATATGGTGCTCTTGGTGGAGGGATGCAGTGAGACAACTGCTGCAGTCTGAATCTTGAGATGCTCTGAACTCACTTCCTCACCCCCTTTCTGTGTCTTTTACTGGTCTGGGTATTTCAGGACCACTGGTCTCATATCACTGATGTTTGGGAAGTAGAAAGAATTGAGACACAGGAAAAGAAATGAAGTTGATCAAAAACCAAAGCCACTTTCAGTCATGTCACATATTGTGCTTTGAAAAATTTAAGGCAGAAGCATTTGTGCAACACTAACCCCAACCACAATAATGCACCATTTACTACAAAAGTAGTTTTCTATTGAATTTTGATTTGCCCTTGATTTCCTTTTCTATCTCCTTTCTTATCTCCTTTCTTTAGGTTCAAAACAGGCCAGATAAATGGAGACCTGCTCATCTACCATGTCCTCCTCACCCTCAAACCCTACTACGCTAAGCCCTACGAGATAGTAGTAGACTTAACACATGTGGGGCCCAGCAATCGCTTCAAGACAGACTTCCTTTCCAAATGGTTTGTAGTCTTTCCTGGCTTTGCCTATGAGAACGTAGCAGCTGTCTTTGTTTACAACTGCAACACCTGGGTGAAGGAGTACACCAAGTACCATGAGCGACTGCTGACGGGACTGAAGGGTAGCAAACGGCTTCAGTTCATCGACTCACCAGCTAAGCTGGCTGAGCACATTGAACCAGACCAGCAGAAGCTGCCAGCAGCCACGCTGACCCTGGAGGAAGACCTGAAAGTGTTTCACAATGCCCTCAAGCTGGCCCACAAAGATACCAAGGTTTCAATAAAGGTGAGGGTGCAGCCTTAGTGTGTGAATGAAAAGGTGCCACGGACATTTTAACAAGTATCCTAAAACTGGATGCTGTAAATAGATGCACATGTTTCTAAAATTGGAAATACATAACTGTATCCTGGTAGTGCTACTTTAAGCTATGTTAATGTCTGACCATTTATGGCTTTGTACGTGAAGAGAAGGATTTTCAATTCTATTCTGGATTTTCAGGGAACTGAAAATTCAGAATAGAATTTAAATGAATGTATATGAATGAAGTAGCAGATATTTGCCAGTTTTTGTCCTTAAGACATATCTGATGTTTAGTTAACTGATTAATTTCACCTGGTTTCATTCATGAGATTGATCAGATAAATAGGACTTAAACCAGCTTAAATATTCAAGTCTTTATAATAGTATCTGATAATCAATGGTGTCAAATACAACACTAAGATCTAACAATGTAAATACAGAGACAAGTCCCTCGTCTGATGCAGTTAGAAGGTCATTTATAACTCAGCTGTGAGTCTATAGTTACCTGAAACCTCTGGATGAAGAGTAGGCTTTTTAAGAAGAGGTTTAATTACAGCTACTTTAAAGGACCGTGGTACATAGCCTGTTTATAGAGACAGATAAATCATATCAAATAAGGAAGTACTGACTGGAAAACATCTTTAAACAGCCTAGTTGAGATGGGGTCTAGGAGGCAGGTTGTTGGTTTAGATGAAGAAATAGATGTTAGTTATTGAAGGTCAAGTCAAGGACCACATACCTCTTCCTCAGGGAAGATGACAAGATGCAGATCTTTTAAATAGGGCACCCAGAGTCACTACAGTTGTATCCATTTACATGCTTCTTCCAATGTTACTGATTTCATTCACTTAATTTTCCCTGATGTTACCAGGCTTTGAGGTGGGAAAATGGGCAACATGGGATTTCAGGACATACTTTATATATAAAGGGATTTATTCTGAATAGATTATATTAGTGAAGGATAGTAATATCATTAGAGAGCAAGCCGTGGATTTCCTAAAACAATGTGTGTTTACGTTCTGATCAGGTTGGCTCGACAGCAGTTCAGGTGACCTCAGCCGAAAGGACCCGTGTGCTTGGCCAGCCCGTCTTCCTCAACGACGTCTACTATGCCTCAGAGATTGAAGAGATCTGCTTGGTCGACGAGAGCCAGTTCACCCTCACCATGGCCAACCAGGGCACGCCGCTCACTTTCATGCACCAGGAGTGCGACACCATTGTCCAGTCCATCATCCACATCCGTACACGCTGGGAACTGTCTCAGCCCGATTCCATCCCACAGCACACCAAAATCCGACCAAAAGATGTTCCTGGAACTCTGCTCAATATTGCCTTGCTCAACCTGGGAAGCTCTGACCCAAGCCTCAGGTCAGTCCTGCATGTCATTTAGAGTTCTTCTAACACAATTATTTGACCCTTGCCTGAGTTAATGAAATCTCTCTGTCTGCATAACAAGAGGATCCATGTAATTGAAACATCAAGCATTTTTCTTTTTGCCACACTACTTTTAATTTCTGCTGTGGATTCTTCCCAGAGAAAGATTATATGTTTTGTTTCAGAAATTGAAGGTACCAGAATTTATAATATATGTTTGGGGCTGTAAATGTAAATGTACCTTGTGTGTTTTTAACATTAATGACACACAGGTTGAGTTAAATTATACTACATGGGGAAGCTATTATTTCTGCTGACAACTATCAAAGAAAAAGACCGCTTAGGGTGGTTAAACTTCAGAACTACTCTTGTCAGACTTGTTGTCTATCCCACATTCAGGTCTGCAGCCTACAATCTGTTGTGTGCTTTGACCTGCACCTTCAACCTGAAGATAGAGGGCCAGCTGCTGGAGACGTCTGGCCTCTGCATCCCAGCCAATAACACCCTCTTCATAGTATCCATCAGCAAGACTTTGGCTGCCAATGAGCCCCATCTGACTCTGGAGTTTCTAGAGGAGTGCATTTCAGGCTTCAGCAAATCTAGTAAGTCCACCAACGCACACACACAAACACACACACATGCTGTTACATACATATTATAACTTATACTGACTCTATTACCTTGTCTTCATGGACCTGGCTTTGTGCACTGGGGCTCAGTCATGTTGGAACAGAGAAGGGCCAATGTACCCTGTATTTACATGTTCAACTAGATTTATTAGATAAAATGCATGATACAGATGAGGTTGAGAACTGAATGTATACAGCTGTGACAAGATAGGGCTTCTTTTTTTTTGTTGTGCAAAATCACAAAGTTCACTGGTAAGATCTGTGGTAAGTGATAAGAAAATGTGTTCTTTAATGTCACCCTAATTTTAGTTGAGTGAACTTGTGTTAAACCAGTAAACCAGAAGGTGTGTCAATAAGTGTTATTTTTCTGTTGCAGGTATTGAGCTGAAGCATCTCTGCCTGGAGTACATGACACCCTGGCTGCTCAACTTGGTCCGCTTCTGTAAGCACAATGACGATGCTAAGCGCCAGCGTGTTACTGCCATTTTGGACAAGCTCATCACCATGACAATCAATGAAAAGCAGATGTATCCCTCGATCCAGGCCAAGATCTGGGGTAGTCTCGGTCAGGTGCGTCTACCACACCAACGGCTTGTTCAGCCAAATGTGTTGTGAATTGTACCTCTAACTTGGGTTCTCACTGTGTTCAGATAACAGACCTGCTGGATGTGGTGTTGGACAGCTTCATTAAGACCAGTGCCACAGGAGGCCTGGGCTCCATCAAAGCAGAGGTCATGGCTGATACAGCAGTGGCTCTGGCTTCAGGGAATGTGAAGTTGGTGTCCAGCAAGGTGAGACTCTCCTCAACAAGCTGTTACATGCTGGAGAAATGTCTGCAGAGTACTTCTTCTCAGCATATATGTTATCGTGGACAGGTTCTGTGTTTATGTTGATGCAATAATGTCTCACAGAGCTTAGCACTAGTGGCCACTACTTTGTCAGAGGAGACTTCATGTCTTAGCTTTGTTTTTCATCCAGTGCGCCTAGTGATGTATTACTGAGCAAACACTCTACGTATAATGTATCCTATCATTTGATTCAACTTGTTTTGAAACCCTCTATTATAAATTCAAATGTTGAGCAAAGCACACACACAAACACCGTACTTGATGAACGATCTGTCTTGACCATATGCTTCAGACATAAATTGTTAAAGGATGTGAACGTAGCGACCGTGACTTCACTCATTTTGTTGGGTGGTGCAAGGGAGAACTGAGGATATCAGCCCTGCACCGACCACATGCCATTAGCAAAGTGAACTGATAACAATGTATTTACAAGTGTGTCTGTAATTTACATTGACTTAGATTTTAATTGGGTTTGGAATTGGGATGCTGATTTTTTTTTTTTTATAGCAAAAACAAAATGTACTTAGTGAAAAAACTGATCAACCAACTTCTTAAGTCAAGTTCAGACCAAAGATTAATTTTATAACATTACCGCGGTGTGAACTGGCCTGTCTCAGCTGATACCGGCTGATGATGTCACCTGTGACTGAGCTTGTCAAGTCACCAGTGGCTGAACATAACCTTGTGATCATAGTGCGTTCTTCTTCTGTTGTTAACAGCGATTGCAAACAGCCTGTGTATTACCGCCAAGCGCAGGGAAAAACACGATTTGACTATTAGAAAATCAATGCCCATCCCTACCACAAACCAAAGCCAGTGTCTTGCTGTACATCAAACGATGTTCTTACTTACGTTTGTGATAAGGCGAGGCAAGTTTATCTATCCATTCATATGTTCAAATAGTAGAAATTCCATTTTAAACACCAGAGGTTTTGTTTCACATCTTTGTGTGCAAATACCACCAATCTCGACTACCTGGGGCAATTTGACACCGTGTTTTTAACACATTTGTAACTCTTACTTCTATCTTGAAATGTTTCGACTGACTTGGTATTACATTTATTTTCAAAGCACCTTTTCATTGTGTCTAAGTAAACACTCCATAATTACATAATTATTTTTTAATGGTTTAGTTTCTGGTGTCAGAAATAAGCTTTAAATATGTGAATTACTTACTTAATATTGAAAGAAAAAAATCCAAAGCTTTAGTCGCTCCTTAGAGAATCCACTCACTATCCATCATCTGTGTTGCTCTGGATCCAAATTCAGCCTGCTTCTCAGATAAACAAATGCAACACACACAGGCAGACAATAGAAAAGTCAGGCCCTGGCTCCTATTATGGCAGACATCAACACTACCCTGAATAGAGGCCATTGTGAAGACTGACTAAATTGTCTATGTTTGAGACACAGTGCTGCTGCCCTCAGTGATTTTCTACACATACCAATACCAATACTAACCAAAGTGTTGTACTGCATGCATTAAGGCATACATATGTGCAGGTGTACATTAATGTGGGGACCATACATGAGTGTTTCTTCTGAACCATCTACAGGCTTGCTGTCTGATGTCATGGCAGGACAGCTTACTGAGCACAATGGAGCCTTGTCTAATGCTCTTGAACTCTTTGTCACCCTACAGATGAATGGTGCTATTTTCTAACTGGTTATGAGCATAGTCATATTTTCACATGTATAAGCTTCATATCCTCAAAGACGTACAACGTTTATCATGGATATTTACTGTGCTAAAAGGTTTAAGAACATGTCATAGACTTACTGATAAATATGACCCTGATGGAACAATTCAGAGTAGATGGATCCAAACATCAGAGAAGTTCCAGCACATCTAAATGATGAGAATTAAAATGAGTGATGCAACTTTTGCACCTTATGGTTTGCCTAACTTTTTAATTTAGGTTCAGTACTCAATATTCAGCACATTATTTAGATGCACATATAAGCGTTACCTTTTTTCTAGTTCAGTTAAAATTGATAAAGTGCTCATTTTTATAGTGCTTGACAAATTCAAATATAAAATAACCAAGTAATTCTTACAGGGGTGTCAGCTGTTTTTCATTAAAGCCTCACTGTAGACCAACAGCTGGTGAACAAGGCAGAGCACCTGAAGAGACACATGTTCAGTAATGAGCAAAAACAGCTAAGATAGAGAGTTGAGGCTGGATTCACATCAGTCAGGTAAACCAAACATGACTCCAGTGGATGCTAATGTTGCTCCTTGTGCACTCAGTGTGTCAATAAACAGCTGTTTGCCAATGCGTTACCAGCTTTATAAGTTTTAATCACAGATAGTGAAATCCTTAAGCTGTTAATGTCACAAATGTATCACTACTGTATATTCAATAATATAGAGAAAGCAGGGCAGCCACACTTGTTGTGTTTGATTCAGCTGAAATACCGCCAGCTACCTGCTAACCCCTTGTTGACTACCTTTCCATATTTTATTCTTGTAAACCAACATTTGATTTAAAGCAGCAAGTTCATAAAACTGTCCCATGGTTTGGACTGAAAAGTCTCGAACAATCCTCAGTTGAGTAGTTGTATGTATTTTATGTGATGAGTTTCATCTTTGGTGATTTAATGTCTTTGTGCCAGGTTATTGGTCGGATGTGTAAGATCATTGACAAGACGTGCCTGTCACCAACACCCACTCTGGAGCAGCACTTAATGTGGGACGACATTGCCATCTTGGCGCGCTACATGCTTATGTTGTCCTTCAACAACTCCCTGGATGTTGCAGCCCACTTGCCTTACCTGTTCCATGTGGTGACACTGCTGGTAGCCACCGGGCCGCTGTCCCTTAGGGCCTCTACCCACGGTTTGGTTATCAACATCATCCACTCCCTCTGCACCTGCTCGCAGCTCAACTTCAGTGGTGAGGACTTACTTCAGTGTTCACCGTTTGATTTGGCCAGCAGTAATCTACATCTAATCTAATCTGGTGCATGGGAATGCTGTTGGCGACTGATATGTGTAACACCAGAGCTTTCCTTTTAGTACAACAGTGAATGCATACACATAAAATGAAGGTTGCTTGTGTCCTCTCAACCTAAATGTTTGATGTTGAATGATTTCAGAGGAGACAAAGCAGGTTCTGAGGCTGAGCCTGACTGAGTTCTCCCTGCCCAAGTTCTACTTGCTCTTCGGCATCAGCAAAGTCAAGTCAGCTGCTGTCATCGCCTTTCGCTCCAGCTACAGAGACCGCTCCTTCTCCCCAGGCTCCTACGAGAGGGAGACATTTGCACTGTCCTCCCTGGAGACCGTCACTGAGGCCCTGCTAGAGATCATGGAGGTCAGTGGTGAACATAAAGTGATCTTAACATTTGTTTCCTCATTTTTTCCACCCCTTTTTTTTAATATAGGAAGACCCAGCAAAAGTGACATGATATTATATCAGCTTTCCCCCAAGAAAGGTTGTTGGTATTTTTTTGACCGGGCCCAGCAGCCCAGTGCAGGCCCAGCACAGGCTTAACCATCAGATCCAGTGAGCTTTACAACCATTATGAGCCCTTCCAGTCTTCCCCTAACTGTAGTCTCAAGATCCTGTAAAGCAACATCTGTGTTTTGCTTCAAAACACATTAAATATGTTGGAAAAGATATGTGATAATAATTTCATTGTCTACCTTACACATCTCTTCATCTCCAGTAGGCCATGGTCTGTCTGGTCTGTGTTGAGGGCATTCTGCAGGGAATAGGGCTTCAGGCAGACAGGCTATTCTATTCTGAACCTGTTAGAGTGTGTTATAAATGTGTTTTAGTCCTACAGATCTAGTACTCTACTGATTGTGTATTCATTGTATATTGTGTAATATGCATTCATTGGGTGTGCATGGCTGAGAGCTTGGTGCTCATGGCAGAGAGAGGTGTCATGATTCAGGTCGGCAGGTTGAAATGAAACAACCATTCTCAGTCTTACCTGTAATCTGTCTGCTGCAGGTTAACAGCAACATGTGCTGTGCTCTGTTGCTGAGGTCCAGTGTCTCCCACATGTTGACATCTTATTATCTGTCTAATAAAGCTCAATGAATACATGTTGCACAACTTGAAGTGAAGCTGACACTGGTGTACACGTTACTTTCTTTCAGTCTTTCATTTATCTGCTCTGTGTTGTTTCCCCCAGGCCTGTATGAGGGATATCCCAGCCTGCAAGTGGTTAGACCAGTGGACGGATCTTGCACAGAAGTATGAACCTCCTCCATCTCATCCTCATGCATTCTGTTGAGAATATGAATGTGCACTGTAAAAAGTATGTGTTGGTGTGTGCTTGGTTTCCAGGTTTGCATTCCAGTACAACCCATCTCTCCAGCCCAGAGCACTGGTGGTGTTTGGCTGCATCAGTAAGAGGGTGAGCCATTGCCAGATCAAGCAGATCATCCGAATCCTCAGTAAGGCTAGCCCTCTTCTCAGCATAGACCGGGTGAGAGCACACATTCACTCATCTGACCTTCTCTGTTCCACCTCATTAAAAGCAATATAAAGCTATCTGTGCTCATCTGATGGACACATATCCATTGCCTTGGCAAGTGAATGTCAATTTTAAAGGCCATTTCAGCACATAAGCCATTTTTTGCAACACCTCCCAGGGCCCCAGGCTGAGACCACATGCACCCAAATATTTGTCAAATGCGACTGAAAAGATTGATTTTTAAAAAAGAATACAAACATATTTTCTATAGAATATTTTGTCAGTATATCGTGGGGTTTTCTGAGACATATGCATGCTATGCAAATCTCCCTTCATTTTGAAGGAGGCCCTTATTTTTTGTGATGAAAATGCTGGGATTGCTGTTCATGTCCTTCAAAATGTGAGGAAGGAGACCCACAACCAGATTGTCATAGTTTGCCTAATAAAAAAGGCAGCATTGTGAGGATTGAAATATATTATAAATAAGATCACTCTCTCTCTCGCTCTCTCTCTCTCTCGCTCTCTCTCTCTCTCTCTCCCCATGGGTAGTATTGCACAATTTTCTCCATTATATAAATGGAGAAAAACCAATCAAATCCACTAATACTTAGCATAGCTTATACTCTTTTTAATCATCATGATTTCTTGAGTGTCCTGTGATTTGTGATCATGTGATCTGCACCTTTTTTCCTGTTCACATCATTCATATAATGTGTTCAGAAATTACCGGTGTGTATGGGAATTGGTGAAAAAGGTAACGGTCGTTGTTTGCATCTAAATTATGTGCTAATACCCATGAATGAAAAAGGTTTGTATTAAAGGTTAGTCGGGACCCTGCTTCACATTTATTCAATAGCCATCAAAAGAGAGGAGCATATTCTGGAAACCCCTGTCAGCACACTGTTTTATTAGCCTTCATCAGTAAGCAACCACACAACATGTTAACATTTTATATAAGAAGTTAAATTCATGGACAACCTTTCTGCTAACGGGGGAAACGTAATCTGTGATAGGTCTGTTTATTTATACAGTACACAATGAAATTAGACCATGCTTAATTTTTTTTTTACCTTGATGGAGTAATTCATCCCAAAGGTCAATATTTCAAAAAAAGAGCTTTTCTTGCTCAGTATAGATGTGATAGAAAAACTTGATGAGCCCAGTGTTACTCAATACAATTCTCCTGTCAGTGAGTCAGTTGGATTCTCAACTAACAGCTGACTCAAATGATCAGGTTGAATGGGGCTTAAATGCACATCAGTAGGTCTGTGTTACACAGCTTGTTTATAAAATGACTGAATCTTCCATCATCATCATCATCATTCACAGATGATTTCATGTCTGGGTGCCTTTTAGACTAATAGTAGTAGAAAAAGACTAAAGTAATAGTTGGAACCTCAGCATTGTTCATGCCGAAAAAAGAACCAGTAGCCTGATTCAAGATGAAGACAACCATGTTTGAAGGTTGAGAATTTCTCATGTTTCCTCTTCTACTGGTGTGCATTTATTGCATGTTGTGATTACATACGAAATCAGTGCAAAGTTGTGAGTAGAAACCATTCCAGCTGACTGCCTCATGAAGCTGGCAGAGAGAACATGAAGAGTGTGCAAAGCTGTCATCAAGGCAAAATGTGGCTACTGTGAAGAATCAAGACCAAATATTTCACTGCTTAATATTTAATTATTTCCTATTGTCATGTCATCACAGGGTTTGGAGAGCTGTCTGAAGGGACCAGACAATTATAACAGCCAAGTATTAATAGAGGCCACAGTCATTGCTCTGACCAAGCTGCAGCCTCTACTCAGCAAGGTATACAACCACTGTAGATCCACCATTCTTTTTCCTTAATGCTTAGTATAAGAATGTATATTATTTTTCAGCATTTGAAAATTGAACTATTAGTTTGCCTGCTGTGTCTCAGGCTGATGTTCACACAAAGCAAATACTCTATATGTAATATTTTTGAGTGCATATTCAGTTGAGTCAGTTAAGAGTCGTCATAAATGCTGCAGAATCCATTTTTTCTATCAAATCTAAGCAGTTAAAAGACTAAATACATGCAAAGAGTCATCATTCCATCCACGGCCGTCCTGTGTGTGTGTGTTTGTAGGAGTCTCCCATGCACAAAGCTCTGTTCTGGGTGGCAGTAGCTGTACTGCAGCTGGATGAAGTCAACCTTTACTCTGCAGGAACCGCCTTGCTGGAGCAGAACCTCCACACTCTGGATACGATGCGAGTCTTCAATGACAAGGTAATGCACTTCAGGGACCCTATTCAAACAATATTAAGTGCATGGTCTGAACCCCATGGTGCATGTTTTGTGCTGTGCATGGGGTTTAGACCATGCACAGCATAAAACACATTGTGTTTTGTCCCTTAATTATTCATAAGTGTGTTTTTAACCTAACATGAATCAAACCAATCACTGCATCATCTCCCATTCCCTTTAAAAGCTAGGTGCACCTGCTTGCATTGTAGTTTATGGGCGCTTTCACATGTACCTCATTATTCCAGACTTTTATACATTGCTCTCAAGCTACTTACACATGAATAGACATAACAGATAAGAGCAAAGGACAACAAAACTCCCTGGTGAATGTGATCACAGAGGGACAGCTGAAAACTGAACAAATAAACAAAAAAGGAAAAAAGTACCAGAGTGAGCAGGACTGAGGCTGCCATCATGATGTTTGCAGTATGAAACCATGCAAATGTACTTAAGTATCAAAAGTAAATCCCTTTTTTCTTTTTACAGGTATATACGTAGGTTTTTTTTCTTGGGATATATCAGACCAGATATATCCAAAGCTTTTAAATCTGCTTTCCAACAAAATGTATCAAATAGAAATGACAATATTTGCCTCCAACATACATTTGAGCGGATGGAGGGAAAATTAGAAATACTGAAGTAAAGCACCACTACCCCAAAATCTTACTGAAGTGCAGTACTTAAGTAAATGTACTGTACTGTAATGTAGTTACATTCCATCACTGCTCTAGCTGTAAGAATGATTGATGATTAACACATTTAACAAGAAGTCTTCTAAATTCAAAGAACTTCAGACTAACTAATGAAGCACATGAGGAGACAACCATGTGCACACAAATAGATTTTTTAATGCTTATTAAATGATGTGACCCAGTGCCACTCCTCTCTCCCATTGTGGTCCTCCAGAGTCCAGAAGAAGTGTTCATGGAGATCAGGCGTCCTTTAGAATGGCACTGTAAGCAGATGGATCACTTTGTGGGTCTCAACTTTAGTGCCAACTTCAACTTTGCACTGGTGGGCCACCTACTCAAAGGTAAAGCATGCTCCTGAAACATTTACATTTACAGGCAGCCATTCAATGTTCAAAGCAATGTTGTCTCTGTTGGATTAGTGGGGCTGCCTGTTCATAACAGTCACATAAGAGATATAGTAGAAACACAGCTGAATCTGCTGTCTGCATGATGAGCAACATATTGTGAAAGTCTGCACAAAGTTCATTTAAGTGTTACAGCACAACGAGTGATACTCTGGTGACATTTGATCAGTGTTGTGTGCCTCACTGTCTGTCCTCATATGTGTCTCTAGGCTATAGACACCCATCAGCCACCACAGTAGCGAGGACGGTGAGAATCCTGCACACACTATTGGCTCTCATCAGCAAGCATCTGAAGTGTGACAAGTTTGAGGTCAACACCCACAGTGTGGCCTATCTGGCTGGTACGAAACACTCCCATTTATACATGTCAATCGTGCACTACACCTCACATTGCACCATGTGAAATATCACCCATCTAATAAAGTCACATCAGATAGAGCAAACAAAAAGAAGGTAATGCATCATATCAAGTTAGTTACTTGTACAAACTCAACAAAAATATAAACGCAACACTTTTGCATTTGCTCCCATTTTTCAAGAGTTGAAGAAAAGCATGTAAGACTTTGTCTAGACACACAAAAGGCTTACTCCCCTCAAATTGTGTTTAAATCCGTGTTAGTGAACATTTGCCCTTGATTGAGACGATCCATCCACCACAGCGGTTACCTGTGAACTGAATGTTCATTTCTCTACCATAAGCTGCCTTCAACATCGTTTCCAAGAATTTGGATGGTGTCTGGCACGTTGAAGAGGGGTTATTCTATCTTCTCAGATAAATCCTGATGTACACTGCATCAGGCAGATGGCAGACAGTGTGTATGGGTGTCATGTGGGCAAGTGGTTTGCTGTTGCCAATGTTGTGAACAGAGTGGCCTGTGGTGGCAGTGGGGTTATGATGTTGGCAGGCATAAGCTATGGACAAAGAACAGAGACATATTTTGTTGATGGCAACTTGAAAGCACAGAGGTACTGTGATGAGATCCTGAGGCCCATTGTCATTTCCTTCGTCCACCACCATCACCTTATTTTGCTGCATGACAATGCAGCGCCCCATGTTGCAAGGATCTGTTCACGACTGCTGGAAGCTGAAAGCATCCCAGTGCTTGATGACCTCATTCTCACCAGACATGTTTTCACCCATATAGCATCTTTGGGATGCTCTGGATCGTCGTGTATGACGGCGTCTTCCAGCTCCTGTCAATATCCAGCAACTTCATGCAGCCAGTGAAGAGGAGTGGACCAACATTTCACAGGCCACAATCAACAACCTTATCAACTCCAATGCAAAGGAACAATGTTCCACTGCAACAGGAAAATGGTGGTCACACCAGATACTGACTGGTCTTCAGAAAAATGCTGCCCTAGTCATGTTAGGTGGATATTGCAGTACACAATAAATGTCTTTTTTCAAACTGTATTTTGTATAGTGGCCTTTTTTGTGAACAGCTGAAGGCACACCTGTGCAATAACAATGCTGTTTAATCAGCTCCTTGATGAGCCACACCTGTCAAGTGAATCAAGGGAGTCACTTTGCGTTGAAGAGTTGTGGGGACATAACCTCCTACAATTTGCAACATCTGCAGCATTGTGTTGTGTGATAAAAGTGTACATCCCAGTGAACAGCTATGCAATAATCATGTTGGTCAATCCTTATCTTGATATGATAGACATCTGTCAGGTGATGGATTATCTCAATCAAGGTCAAATAGTCACTAACACGGATTTGAGAGGAATAAGCCTTTTGTGTGTAAAGACGAAGTCTAAGATCTTTTGCTTCACCCCATGAAATATAGGTGCAGAGAAAAGTAGTGTTGAGTTTATATTTTTGTAGAGTATATTTACCAACACTTATTTAGTCAGTGACAGCATCCAGTCATTTCTTTTATATGAGGGCCTTTACTTTAACGTCCAGAGTGTAGGATTTAGTAACGACGAGAGGTGAGGTTCCAGTTTGCATCCAACTCGACACCCCTTGTTTCATTCCCCTCATCGGTGGCTGCTCAAACACTTGAAAGGTCCTCTACTGAGCCACTGTTTGTTTTGTCTATTCTGTGCTACTGTAAGAACATGGCAGTGGAACATCGCGGGCTCATGGAAGATGACTCACTGTAGATATAAAAAGCTCATTCTAAGGAAGTGAAAACCAGGGTTGGTTACTGACACTGACATTCTACATTGATGAACAGACAGACGGAAGGAAGTAGAGAAGCACGGCTGAGACATAGAGCCAAGCAAAGGAGTGCTGTGTAGCAAAGGTTGCTAGGCATAAAGCAAAGCACTGAGGACTAACTATTCACTACTTCATAATGAAAAGAAGTTCAACTGTATCTTAACTACTGTAAAAGAACTGCAGGTTGACCTGAGGGTGCATTGTAATGAGAGGACAATGTTGGATATAGGATACATAATTAAGCTACATGTAGTTATAACTACTCTACCAGGTTCTGGAAATAAAAAACCTTAACTAACTGAACATCCGTCTGTCTCTTATTGATTCAGATGTATTAAACATGGGTTCCTATATATTAAAGCATATTACACAGGCCTTTTGTTGAATGGCTATATGATATCACACTGTCACCTTTTTATTTCCATTCCAATCATTCATGTGTTTGCATCCCTGAATGCTGTATTGCTGCCCTCTACCATTTGGGGCAATCACAAAGAAACAGAAAACAGTAAAAGCAGGATGCGTTTTTTTTTGTTTGTTTTTTGTTGGGGTTTTTTATAAGCAAAAGTAAGTAATATATATAGTTCCACCACTACAGTACTGTATTGTTTCAAATGTGAACAAGACCCAACCCTTATGAAAAAAACTACTATTCTTGCTTTCAGGTGATTTTACACTAATGAAAACATAACCATTAATATTTTATTAAATTTCTGCCCCTAAAGCCTACACTCTGGACCTGTTACAAATATATGGTAAATCATTGTTGGTTGTTTGGTTGGTTGCAGCACTGCTCACTGTGTCTGAGGAGGTCCGAAGTCGCTGCAGCCTCAAACACCGGAAGTCACTGCTGATCTCTGATCTGTCAGTGGACCCAGTACCCATGGACACCTATTCCAGTCACATCACTGATCCCAGCTGCAGGTGAGCCAATTAACAGAGAGCAAAACCATGATGAAGTTGACTGAACCATCCACAACAAAATCTGCAGATTAGTTGACATTTAACTTGTATAGTTAATTTAAAGTGAGAATAAAGTTTTAAATGACTCACGAAGTTGTGTTGCGTGTCCTCTCAGAACTCTACGAGAGACTCAGCCGTGGACATCACCTCAGGTTTCAGAGCGCTACCTTTCAGCCCATCACTACGCCACGGTGGGCCAGATTAGCCCACGAACACGCAAGTCCATGAGTTTGGACATGGGTCAGCCCTCCCAGGCCAACACCAAGAAACTCCTGGGTATGATTCATCCCTTGGCTATGTACACTACAAATAGATGCTTTCTTTGGAGAAGAAATGAAATCAACATGTTAAACCTCCTGATTGTAAATCTGTTCGTTGGCAGGGACCAGGAAGAGCTTTGATCATCTCATATCAGACTCTAAAGCACCAAAGAGACCGGAGATGGAGTCGGGTATGACCACCCCTCCCAAGATGAGGCGTGTAGCAGAGAATGACTACGAGATAGGTGAGAGTACAATCCCTGCCTTTTCTTCTACATCCTACATGATTTTTGAGGAGATAATTAATGAACGGCTTCCATGTTTTCATTCCAGAGACACAAAGAATTGGAAACTCTCACCTTCGCAAGGTGTCTGTGTCAGAGTCCAATGTTCTGCTGGATGAGGAGGTGCTGACTGACCCAAAGATCCAGGCCCTGCTGCTCACTGTGTTGGTGAGGAAACACGTTCAAACCAGTTGAACATGATAGCACATAGGAATTACTGGCTCTGCTGACACCGTGCTCTGATCTTCCAGGCCACCCAGGTCAAATACACCACGGATGACTTTGACCAGCGCATTCTGTACGAGTACTTGGCTGAAGCTAGTGTTGTCTTCCCAAAGGTTTTCCCTGTTGTGTAAGTGGGGTTGGGTGATGTCTGCAGAATTTATGTATGATGATGTCCACGGTGAAACGTGGTGACGGACGATGATACGGATCCTCAAACGGATTCCAATGCCTGACCTCGATAAAAAGCCTTCATAAAGCATGAACAAATACATACAGAAAACTAATTGTTATCAAGTTTGACAGTCACTCAGTCCACTTGTTGAACTCATCATTCTCTTTCACGTGATGCATCTTCAAATGCTTTATCAGATTGCTGGTAAAGCCACTTTAATGTACCTTGCTGTAAGTTTACATGTATGTTAAAGCACAAGTAAATGTACAGGTAGACTACCATGTCAAAATCTGACAACACTTGTGGTTTTGCAATAGTTTGTATGTTTGTGTCCTCCTCAGCCACAACCTGCTGGACTCCAAGATCAACACTGTGTTGTCCATGTGCCAGGACACCAACCTCCTGAATCCAGTCCACGGCATCGTCCAGAGTGTGGTGTACCACGAAGAGTCGCCCCCACAGTACCAACCCTCCTATTTACAAAGTAATGAATGCTTGCTCATTCTCTACAGGACAAGCATGTTAGCTCCACTGGTTGTAAAGTTTAGACACAAACTGCTGCCTAAAATTGGAACTTCCTCAAGCTGTAACAGTAAATTGAAATGGATAACCGCTCTGCACTTTGGCAGCCAATCACTTTCACTCTGTCTCCTTCGTTTCACAGGCTTTGGCTTTAATGGACTTTGGAGATTTGCCGGACCGTTCTCTAAGGTACAAATAAATCTTTCCTGCGGGCATTTTCATTTTCTTTTGGCTGTCACGCAGGAAATATTCAGCTTACTAAGCTATTACATGACAGCTGTGCAAGCAGCCTGCCAATTGGTATGATGATATACAGTATAAACATGCACATCAGTATCAGACAGGAATGATTTCAAGTCATCCACTGTTACTGAATGTAGTAATTACTCAGTGGTAGTTTAGAAACATGGTGTCCACCCCCTCTACGACTGTCTTACACAACAAACTGATGAATGCATGATGCAGATGGTTATAACAGACAGCAGTCGAGTACAGTGATAACATGTGACACATTTCATTAAAAAGGTTTGCTGTTGACCCCTTTGATCAAACTAATATTTGTGATGCAGACATGAAGAACACTAGTGACATAGGTAATTGTTGTAAATAATGTACAGTAAATTGTATTAACTACTTTAGTATTACATTATAAACACAAGCTCTTCTGCAGGAGACTGGTTAATGCAGAGTCACATAAGAACACACACTAATTTACAGAAATCACTTTCAAAACTGGAGAGCACTCGTAGAGCACAAACCGTGGCCAACATTATTAAAACTGGAGACATTATGAAATAGTTTTCAGATCAAGCCCAAACAAAAGCTTCCAATAACTGTTCACCAGAGACAAATCATCAATGAAAAAAACCAACTATAATACTGTTAAACATTTATTATTATTAAGTTTATTTACATCAGGGACCATGTACAAATACATTAGTCTCAAGTAAAGAAAAGATGCTTTACACCAGATTTAGCTACAGGCTAATTTCCATCTGCAGTCCCCGGGCAGGTGATCAAGAACATTCATAAACAAACCACAACACACTACACAAAAAACACTGTCACTTAAACAACTAAACATGTGCTGTTTATTCTTTAACAAAAATAAAAACCTAATCTGAGAAAAGTGTCTTTACCAGCTTACCATGTGTTGTGTCGTCTACCAGCGATACGACGAGCACACGGTACATTGCTAATTACATAAAGAGCAATTTAAGAATGGATGAATTGATTGTTTTGTTTATTGTATTGTTTTGATAAGGTGTTGACATAAACAAGGTGTTTATGTGTGAGTATGTCATGTTATACATTCAGTAAATCAGAAATGAACAGATATTTGATCACATATTTAGAAACCGTCTAACATGTCTCCTGTTTACACACACACACACCTGCTATTTTGCAGCAAACCCAGATCCCAGACTATGCTGAGCTGATTGTCAAGTTCCTGGAGGCGTTAATTGATAGCTACCTGCCAACGGCTGATGAGGAGCGAGGGGAGGAGCAGCTGAGGACGCCCACCTCCCCCTATCCCCCCACGAGCCAGAGCCAGCTCAGCATCACTGCCAACCTCAACCTGTCCAACTCCATGACTTCACTGGCCACCTCGCAGCATTCACCAGGTGTCACACACACAGCTCCTCACTGTGTCTCACTGCCAGAACTAAATGGGAACAGTTGAGTCTCCATAATATTTCTTGAGAATCACCACAGCTCTTTTTAACACTGCACTCCTTTTGTCCTGTTAACACTTAGGACGTCTAAGCTTAGTTAAGACCAAAACCAAACCTGCAGCTGATTCAAGTCACAGTCCAGGACCAGAAATACATAAGCCTTACTCCAGAAACAGTGGACCCTGTGTATAACATGAAACTGTGTTCTGACTTGCTAATTCTTTTTGACATTCAATCCATTTTTAAACAGTAGAAAGACATCATATTTGATATTTAACTTCATCAAGTTCATTGTTTTTTGTAAAGATATGCTGATTTTGAAATTTAATGGCAGCAACACATTTCAAACAAGTCGAGTGAGGGTCAACAAAAGACTAGGGAAGTTGTGGAATGCTCAAAAAATACCCGAGGGCTTACTGTGTAAGGAGTTTAACACGGGGTCATCAAAGTCAGAGTTGACTAACTCTGATTGTTTATACAGTAATACTGCATGTGAGTGTACTAATGGAAGTATGTGATTTGGAACACAGTATGTAGTCTTATTATCCCCCACCATGAACAAAGTGAGGAGGGGAATAAAGGAATGGTTTCCATCTGTTTTGTACATCTCAAAAACATTTCTTTCTACACACAATGATGAAGTACTGGAGTCGTGCCTTTTGCTATTTAGGGATTTTTGTTGTTTCTAGTTTTTCCATTTCCATGTTTACAAGTTGGACTTGGACTCATTCTGGTGGTTGGTTTAGTTTGCAGAGTAGATCTCGAATACTATTCAATATTTTTCAACAAAATGTTTTACACACAACTAAGTACTGAGGTGCTTTTTGCTACTTGGGAACTTTAACTGTTTCTATTTGTTTTGTTTCTAGGGTTACAAATAGAATTTCCATAACTCTAAAACTGTTTACTACACATCTGCCATTTACTGGGGATGTGCCTTTTGATCATTTGGTCATTTAAAGCATTTTATTGATTCATTTTTAGTTGTGAAAATTGAACTTTCTGATACGGAAATAACAAGAATTGCAATTAACAGGGATGACTTAAACTGTTCTATCTTTCTTCAATGAAATGCAGCCAATTTTAGGTTTAAAAAAAATAAAGATCAGGGGAACTCAGAATTTCTGAGATGAAAGTTGTGAATTTACAAGATAAAATTCATGAATTTGCTAGAGAACAATTTGAATATTTTCTGACATTGCAGTCATAAATTCACAATAAAAAACGCTCTTATGCTCTTGCTTTTTGTGCCTAATGCACGTAGTGAAATCAGGATTGGGATAGTTTATATCAAAGAGGAAATTGTCATGATTTTAGCCCCCAAGAAGAAGAGACAACATACATTCATGTAAAATTTAAATTATGTATATTTATTCTCAAAGATATGTAACTTTAGTATCATAGAATTTTCCTTTTTTTGCCTTGAAATATTGCCCTCCTCTACTGGCTCCAAATGTTTTTATTCTTTTACCTACAATGGCCCTAAAACACTGTTGTAGTTTTATGCACCTGTAAAACATTCTGTATAAATATGTTAAAACAATAAGGAGAATTTAGTTGTACACATGCGCTCAAGATCTTCTCTCTAAAGCGGCTAGGCTTTAGGGCTACCTGTATGAATGTACATACGGTAACATTGAGTTCACCACTAAGATAACCGACTCAGATCAACCAACTTGCTACTAGCCAGCTAAATGACCTCTTTTGGTGTCCTCCGTCAGAGCCGGTTCTGTAGGAAAGTCATGTACTGTAATGTCATGTACACATACTGAGGCAGAGGCATTGCTACTCTCTCATGGAAGCTGAGGCTCACCGTGTATCAACAGGGATGAATGCACAGCCATATGTGACAGTCCACCCTGACAATAGAACGTATAAGAGCTTAACCTGGCCTACATGACTAGTACTGAAACATAGTGGATGCAGTCAGGCAAAATATGATTTACATCCTTCCAACCACTTCCACCAGAAACACATCTGACCTCCACAAAGTACAGATCACTGAGAAATTCTATTACCAAACTGTTTTTAACAAAAAAAGTATTGAGAAAATACACCTAGATTCTGGTCTACTGTGCAGCACTAGAATGCTGGATGCATTTACACCACCTTAAAGCAGTATCTTCTCTGTCACCCAGGTGTGGATAAGGAGAATGTTCAGCTGTCTCCTAGCTCTGCTCTGTCCAGTGGGGGTCGCACTCGCCATGGTTCAGCCAGTCAGGTCCAGAAGCAGCGCAGTGCCGGCAGCTTCAAGAGGCCTAGCATCAAGAAGATCGTGTGATGGAACCGGCTGGCCCACCGTCCTCCTTTTTCCTTTTCCTCCTCCACTCCTGCCCACATGCTGCACTCGACTTTTTATTTTCTTCCTTCTTCTTCATGATTGTTGCCATGGCAGGAGAACAAGTGATTTGGGGTTTTTGCGTTGAGGAGAAATATTAGCAAGGGCAGATCAGAATTTTGGGCTGATATTTTTCATTTGAAAACGGTCCTCCAGTGTCAGAGGGGAAGCTTCTGATGAATCCGTGTCTGGCGTTGACGCTCTTTAAGCTATTCACACATCGAGCAGATGTTTAGTCACACGTGAAACTATTGAAATCCCTCTGAGGCCGATGGGATTACAGTGTGGACACCAAGGTTTCCTCTGGATTCAGACGGATAGATTGCTGAGCAGGAAGTGAAACCCTACCTTGACACTGAACTTGAACCCATCTCACGTCCCTTGGCCTCCCTTATGACTTAACACAGTAGCGTCAGCCAGATGGACCAAATGACAGCAGCTGGGGAGCGGGGAAGAGAGAAACTTGACTGTGGACCTGCTGGACATCAAAGCTGTCCCTGTCCCAGTTCTGTACATATTTTACATAGACAGATAATGTAGTCCTTAGTGCTAACTTTGATGTTGACGTTCTCTCCATGGTGTGCCTTTGTCAGGATTTTTCAATTTGTACAATTTGAGAAGTGGAACCTCACTGGGGAAAAAGAACAGGTACTAATTATGAAGGCATGCCGTCCATATCACCACGAGTTCACCCAAGCTGCCTCAACACCGGCCTCCAATGATTGTCAAATATACAATCATCCATATACCCTGTTGCCTGAAAGTATTTATCCTGTACAGCTAGATAGTGCAACACCAACCTTGTTCTTTTCAGACACTTTCAATTGATCAACATTAAAACACTAGGGGAAACACAACGTGTAAATAGCTTCAAGCTTCGTCTGTCTAACTCTTTGTTCATTGTGCTTTTATTTTTTTGTTCCTTATGTTCAGTATGAAGTGTATTCTCAGCAGCCTAGCATTTTAATTTGTTTACATAGTGACAAGGAAACTTGTTTGTAATAGGCAATAATCTTCAACTCTCAACCACCACTTTTATTGGTACAGGGGGAAAAAACACACAAGTATGTTAGCTTGGTGCAGTATGATGCCAACACCTGAATTACCTGTTAACAGAGATCTAGCTCTAATTAATGACTTCAAAGAACCCCCCCACACACACACACACACACACACCAAACATACACACCCACGACCATCAGTGTGAACTCCTTGAAGGAAAGATTACCTCTAAAAGGAATGGTGACAGTGTTTATTTGGTCTGGATACCAGTTCACCGCAGGGGACAGGACCATGATCAACATGGAAACATGCCATTTTTTTCATACTTTTTTGTAGAATAAAAAACAATTCTTTTGACAAAGTTGAATGATTCTTTTACAACGTGTGACAGTTTTGAGCCCTCTTTTCAATGCTTTGAGAACAATTTGAGTCATGGAGACTGAGATGTGGTTAAAAGCTCTATCAAAAAAAAAAAACCAGTAGGCCAAACTTAAATCAATACCTTCAATAAACTGACCTCAACAAAGTGAACCTGACTACACATGGTGCCAACTGTCAGACATTTGACTGCTTGTAGTTACACAGTAGAGGTCCGTACTGGTACTTCAACACAATACGGTGTCTGGTGGAGTGTTTGTGTTTTCAAAGATGTAAACACAAAGATTGATGATGGATTCCAGAGCTCCCACTCTGCTGCATCACACAGATCCCAGTACGCATCCAGCTTACACAGATGAAGAGCTTTAGTTCTAATCATTCAGGTTGTAATTTTGATGCAAAACCCAGCTGTGTCATACATGATAAACCCTCAGAGCCATGATCTAAAGAACATGGTCTAGTACATGGTGCAAGTTCATTTAACTCTCTCTCGCTAGTTAAAAGGCATGTAATCTGGGTCTAAGACACAAAGGGGTTGTGTTTTAGTCCCTTACATGAATTAAAACAATCAGAGTCTCCCATTCCCTTTAAAAGTCAGGTGGTGGACCCTCTGCCTCCGCCTTCTGTAAATCCTCTGTCCACCCAACAACTCCTTTGACCTCATATGAGCAAATGCACTGAATTTTAACTGGGGAAAAGGAGGAGGGCGGCTGCTGCACATCCCTGTATGTGTAACAGATCTAGTGATGGACTCGGATCGTAGTCTGCAGAGCGGCTCTTATAAATGATGCCTCTGATGAATAACTGAAGGGATGAGAGTGGGTGAAATGATGCATTATTAATTAGGAAAGTAACACGTTACGTTCAGCGAGTACGTCTCTGCTGTCTGTGCTGTTTACACATGGGGCCCAGCTGCATAACTTCATTATTTAACACACTTCTAGGATCGACTGTTAATTAATGTTCTGTGTTCTTTTACACGTCTGAAAGGTCAAACACTCAGTAAAGGTTCATACAGTGAAATAGTTTCAAGCGATGTCCTCCTGATTCATCCTGAGGCTCTGAAATGTCCATGTGGGTGTGAGGCTCTTAAGTTGGATCAAATTATTCATTGGGATGGGCGGTTGGTGGATGAAAAGGTGTATCATGTCAGAGCCGATCTGTGCATCACTAATGTGTAACCAGTAGAGTGCACATGCATTGTGAAGCTGTCTGTGTAGACGTAGTCGTTTTTTTAGTCGTTTTTTATGCCCCTGCCAAAGGGGCCATAAAGGGTTAATTAGCCTTGTTCATATGTATGTCCGTATGTAACGAAGAGTCAGAGTCATGTCTCAAAACATGCTGGACAGAATTCAGTGAAATTTCACACATGCTTTTAAGGGGGCCTAAAGGTGTGCATCTCATAATCTGTTATTTAATTACAGAATTACATTTTTAGGCACAGTTGAATTTGTTTTTAATGTCTGTTTGCTCAGTCAGGATTTTTCTCCATTAGAGGAGGCAGCTGTGTTCTTGGGCACAAGTTTTCAAGTTTCCACTGACCTTAGATCAGGTTTTTTTCTTTACCAATAATTGAATCGTTCTCTCCTGCCTCAAGATAGCAATGCGCCTGACCACACTTATTTTCACACCGACACACAAACACGTTTGGCACTTGCACAATATGAGAGTTAGGCGTGAAAATAATGTTGGTTCGTCTTTAGAAATGACGCTGTGTGAAACTATGTGCCGGGCGGAAGATAGTCGAAACTGGCTTCCATGACAGCAAACATCACGTCTGTTGTCAGCGTTTGATTACAAGCTGTACAAAAACTACGCACAACTGACACCATTAGCTAATCGTAGCTGATCACAGATGTGTTGGTATCACAGGAATAAGACATTTCAATAGAGACACGACAAACATGTGAGATTGGTGTATTTATACACTGTAAAGTGTTCCACTCCAGATGTTTAGTGGTTCAAACATCACTAATCCAGTGTCTGATCAGGGTTCAGTCTTCATAAGTGTGCCACAATGACGGGAGCAGTGATGGATTCTAGCTGTCTGCAGGTTTATCTGAATGTTCTGCAACACTATGGTTTGCTGTTGAATTGGTGTTGTGATCTGTACTAAATGGGTTTAACTGATGTGGGCAGCTGTGCACACATGTTGGCATAGATTGGCTTCTTTTGGTTGAGCAGGTTGAGAATGGGGCTGTTGGGTTCTCTGGCCACAGTTTTCTATCCTGCCTTAACATCTATGCATCACAAGAGTTGAGTATTGTCGTTCCACTCTGTCTTGACTTTCTGAGCTGCGTTTCCACACGTCTGACGCTCTGACACTGTCAGTGTTCATGCTACCTAATGTGTTGTCGATCAGTTCCCTGCTAGTCATCTGAGAGGGTTTTCCTCTTCCCACGCAGCCTGTCCAGTCAACGCATGACCATTAGACTCCATGGAAAGGGACAGTTTCATTCAGGGCAGTGTTTTGTAGTCAGCCTCAAATAATGACTTAAAGGGAAGACTGAGTTTACCAAAGAAAATGATGAAGTCCCCTTGTCCAGTTTCAGTTGTGGGTAATCACTGGGAACCAGGACCAAATTATGAAATGTGACCGTTTGAAATGGAAAGAAGAGTTTCCAACCACCCAGAACGTTGCAGTGTCACGGTCTAAGCAGTAGTGGGTCGGTGCTCAGCGTCCATGAAGGTTCAGGGCCATCTTTGTTCAGATTTCATCCTCAGATTTCAGCCTCATTGCATCAGTCAATCCTCACAGTCAAACTGTTCTTAAAGCTCTACCTGCTGATGTTCTTCTAGAATAATTCACAAAGCCTGAATCACAGAATCAGCATGTGTACCCACAGCAAAACAGACCAATCTAAGGCAAGATTGATTTGAGCACCATGTAAACAGATCACCATTGTTTCCAGGTTTTAGTTTGACTCGTGTGTAAATGGAATTCTAATGGATGCTGTATCCATAACCTCTTAAACAAGTGGTTGACTTGCACTAATTTAAAAACAGTCATGGGTTTGTAAAGATGAAAAACCTCAAAATGTGGCATGTTTTATTTGATGTTATGCAAAAATCTAATGTCTATAGAGTAGTCTGAGCTTTGTTTTTAATTCAGTATGTGTGACAATTGTAAATACTTTGTGTACAATTTGAGATGGTATATTTACTACACTGTACATACATGTGATATTGTATCATTTTGTTTTTGTAAAGCATTTAATTTCTGTATGATATTCGAATTGAACTATTCCAGTGTTAGTAATAAAATGTTTCTCTCCACAATGTTTGAGCCTGCTTGATAAAACAAACACCTCAGATTTAAGAAGAGGACTTAAAGGGAAAGTAATAACTATAATGAAGTGATATGTTTACAAGAAACACGTCTTTCTCAGCAAGAACATGATCAAGTGAGGAAATTTGGATATAAAAATACTTTCTTCAGCACTTTTAAGAAGGGTCCAAAAAGAGGAGACACCATGTTAATTTCCATCTGTTAATTTTGAAGTCATTATAGAAATAAATGACAGAGGGGAAAATAGATAATGACGTTGGTCAATGTCTATGTTCCACCTAGTAGTGATAGAACATTTCTGAAGTTGCTGTTTGAGATCATAGCCTTGAAAATGAAGGAATTCTGATTTGTGCAGGAGACTTCATCATGGCTGGGAGTCTGTGACTCTCTGGGGGCTGTCCTGTTCCCCCGGATGCTGCTGCAGACTAGGGTACTCATGGGTGTCGGGCCTGCTGTGGGGGAATGGTGGCGTTGGGGTGTCCCTTGGTGGCCCCCCGGCCCCGTGCCCCTGGTGGTGTGCCTGTGCGCTCCGGCGGCGCTGGTCAGGGTGCTTCCTATTCGTTGTTCCGGGCCCACTGTGGTGCTGTGGGTCCAGTGTCCTGGATGTATCTTGCATTTTGGTGGGACGGGCCAAGCTGTCCGCCTTCTGTTTGACTTTGGAGGGAACTCTGTGCACCGGTGGGGATCTTGCTGCATAGAAGGAAACAAAAATAGCCCAGTAGACTCTACCGTTCTATGGGACACAGTTAAAGCTGTGATGAGAGGGAGATTAATATCAAGGGCATCTTAGAGAGGAAGAATATAAAAATTCAATTAAACAATTAAAAACACAGGAATGCCAACATATAGCATATATATATATATATATATAGCATATATATATAGCATATATATATATAGCATATATATATATATATAGCATATATATATATAGCATATATATATATATATATAGCATATATATATATATATATATATAGCATATATATATATGCTATATATATATGATATATATATGCTATATATATATATATATATGCTATATATATATATGCTATATATATATAAGACGGCAACAAAATGACATCCTAAGTAATGACACTGAGAGAAACTAAGATTCACTAAACAAACCTATGAATCAGGCCCCAAAGCGGCTAAATATCTAGTGAGAAGTCTTAAGGTGCAGCAAGCCTCTAACACAATACATAAGATTAGAGACCCACTAACACAACAACTCTTGTTTGTATCTGAAGAAATGGAAAAGGTTTTTAAACACTACTAGAAAACTACTCAGGCCCCTGCAAAAGGAGAGCACAAAATGAAAGAAGTCCTTGATTCACTGGACTTACCAGCTATTGGAATAGAACAAAATAGAATATTAGATTCCAACATCACTAAGAAGGAACTGGACGGTGCAATTAGCAGATTAAAATCAAACAAAACGCCAGGTAGTGATGGTTTTCTGAGCAAATGGTATAAAATATTTAGAGAAGAATTATCTACACTACATCTGAATTCTTTGGATCTGACTCTGACAGAGGGTAGACAGCCCCCTCATGGAAAGAGGCGCTGGTCTCAGTCGTACCAAAGGACGGGAAAAATAAATAATTCTGCAAATCCTATTGACCCATTTCAATTCTAAATGTAGATTACAAGATTTTTACTTCAGTCATTTCTAAGAGATTTCAAAATGTTATGTCTGATTTGATTGAAGAGGACCAATCAGGATTTATTAAGGCAGACTCTGGATAACGTTAGATGCACCCTACACATCATAGACCAGATTCAAAAACAGGGACTGAAGGCAGTTTTAGTGAGCCTTGATGGAGAAAAGCCCTTTGACTGTGTGAGTTGGAAAGTTTTATATCAGGCGCTGGAGAAATTAGGCGTCAATAAAATGTATTCAAAGTCTCTATCAAGAATCTACAGTGAGGATGAAAATCACTGATTTGTCACACAACAAGGGACTGGTCTAGGATGCTGCTTTAGCCCCAGCCTGTTTGCTATATTTATTGAACCGCCGGCACAAATGATTATCATGGTTCTCCAGGACCTGGATAGAACCTTTCCTAAACTAATGACTATGCCTCATGACTTTCTTAAATACTCTGGTTATGAATTAAACATAGCAAAAACACAAATTCTCTCAATTATTCTTATGAATTATTATTCCCCCTCCCAAGAACTTAGAAAAAAATATAAGATTCAATGGAAGACTAAAGTAATTAAATATCTTGGCGTAGTATTAGCAAAAAATCTCAATGAAACGTGAAATAAACTAGAATCAGTTCTAGTTTATTCTTCATGTTCTGACGGACATCAGGCGATGGTCAGCCTTCAACCTCGATTTTGACATACGAATTGACATTATCAAAAATAAACTTATTACCAAGACTGCTGTTTCTTTTTCAGTCTATTCCACAAATGATCCCAGAATCACTATTTAGGTCCTGGGACAAATACCAAGGTTTATTTGGGCTGGTGGAAGACCAAGGGTCAGGTACAAAACACTTAACGAAATAAAGAGGAAGGCGGACTGGCTCTGCCTGACCTGAGGCAATACTTCTACGCTGCCCAAGTTAGATTCCTGTTGTGTGGATGCTGCCCTCTATATCAGGCAAGATAGAAAGACATAGAATCCAGCACAGATACTATCCAAATCCAAGCAGCATTAGGAGACATGGGAAATAAAGTGCATCAAGAAAGCAATAATGAATTTATCAAAAACACTCTGAGGATTTGGGGCAAGATGGTTAAATTGTACAATATGGAGGGAGATATTAAAATATTAACTTGGCCTGCCCTTGACCCCAAATTCAAACCAGCAGTCAGTGATGTTGGATTCAAACAGGTGGAACAAAGGTATCACAGCAGCATGTACACTGACCCATGGTGGGCACTTCAAACGTTTTGGAGAATTGCAAAAGGAATTTGAACTGGAAAATAAAGATTCTGTCAGATACCTACAAATAAGGGATTACTATGATTAAAGAATAAAATCAGCAATATCTGAAAAAGGTCATGCAGAGATTGATCTTTTGACTAAGGGTCTATAAAAAGAAGAACGAGAAAATTATTTCCAAAATATATCAGGACCTTCAGAAACAGAGTGGGAATAACACAGGGTACATTCAAGGAAAATGGGAGAAAGCATTAAACATAGAAATGTCACAGGAGGATTGGAGTTCAATGTGTTGCGCACAGCGTTCAACCACAGGTTCAAGGAAGTGGAGAGAATTTGGTTGGATGAATTAGATCCATTTCTTTATTACACCACATATTAAGTGTTGGAGACGGTGCGGAAACTTGGAAGTTTATATATCCCATATATTTTGGTCATGCCTAAAAATTAAAATATGTTGGGGAAAATATGTCTAACATTAAGTAAGATATTAGCATATAAGATTCCTAATAATGTTAAGGTCTTACACTTTTGTGTTTTAAAAGATGTGAAATATTGCTAATGGCCAGTAAATTATAAAGAACTGGTACAAACCAGAGTCTCCAAGCCTCAAACAATGGATGGACAGAGTCAAAGACATCTACAGTATGTAATGGAAAAGATGACTTTCATTCTGAGGGCCAGAGGAGTGATTTTTGCCAGAAAATAGAAGAAATGGAAGAAATGGACCGCTTATACCAAAGGGGTAGAAGACGCTACCTGCACATGATGTGCTTTGGACAATTGAAAACATTTGATGTGCTACGTTATGATATATAAACTGATACCTTGTTTGCTTGTTTGTCTGTTTCTAAAAAGAAAGAAGAGGACTTACTCACCTTTAATGGCTCTGTGCCAGCAACATGAATAGCTTGAGTCACAAGAATGTTTTCTTTGACGCAAAGATGAACATCTTAAGTTTCGGTCATCAAAGTTCAAGACTGCAGTGGCCTCACAAAACTTTTTTTTTGCCATGATTCAACAACTATACACTAACTAGTATGAGACTCAGAGTGCATACCTCCACCTAGGCCAAACATTCCATATTTTATTATTTTGATTATTATTTATTTATTTTATTATAAGTTTTGCAGATAAAAGTAAAAAGAAAAATTATGGATCTATTCCAGAATTCCTGAATCTGCCCCTCTATCTTGATCCTCTCCAAACTTGAATGGATTCTTCCCTGCCACATGCCCGACCCTCACACCAAGTTTCATGATGATCTGTTCAGTAGTTTTAGTGTAATCCTGCTGACAGATTACCAGACAAACTAGACTGATCACTTGACATCCTTGACTGAGGTAACAATAATGATTTTGGTAGCTAATAAAATGGGGAAATGGGACCTCACACCATAAAAAGCAATGTTGTGCTCAAGTAATGCTTTAAAATTCTATTTAAATTAAAGCTGCAAACAGCTGTGAACAGACCCTTGCACCATCTGGGCGAGCTGCAGCCTTGTGCTCCATACCAGACACCTGCCAATCAAGACAGCTTGGAAGGAGCTGCATGTGCCCAATATATAATGCTAGAAAACACCCACTAATTGTCTGTTATGTTCCAGTATATGACGTGGAGACCACACTATGAGAATTCTATGTAAATCAAATGATGATTCATTCAAGGCGTAATCCTGTTAATACTAGGTAGCACAATAATTTGACTTGTATCGTCATGTACATGACCTTAGGCCAGAACTCTTAGCAAATATGTGAAATCTGGGGCAGGTTGACACGAGTTGCAACCACTGCATGCCGGTACATCAAAAGTTGATATTCACCTGAGAGAATAAGTAATTCCTTGCATTACAATGGGGCCCTCACAGCGGTCGCTGCTCAGCTCATAACAAGTCAGAAATGTTTCCTATGACCCACCCAAACACCTAAAGGAGCATGATACATCTGCAAATATTCTTATTTAATTCAATGAAGCCTAAATCAAAATTAAACTCAAGGATGTGTAAAAGTCTTTCATATCTTACTGAATTCCCCTTATTTCATCTGCCCATTGGTGGTAGATGCAGGTTTCTCATCCTGTTGGTTAAAAATATCACACATTTAAATCTGCTAGATTAAAATTTTTATTTAGATCCGCAAAACCACCAAATTAAATATTGCCATAGATACCAGCCCCCTGAATATTGCCAAGATCAACACATTGTTACCTGAGAAATTAACAAAAATGATCTCACAGTGTTAAAGAAAGTGGGCAAAGTTAGCTGGATCTGCCCCTTGATCTGAATCCACTGCAAAATTTAATGAGTAGGTTTTGTGTAGTCCTGCTAACTACCAAACAAACAAACACCAATGAAAACAACCTCCTTAGTGGAGATAATTATGACAAAATGTCACACAAATGTCTGGAAGAATGACACAGTGAAGTGATGACATTTTAGTTCCAAAAGTTAACTTCACTATAACATCATAATGTTCAAAAACAAAAACTTTCCTCCTCATTTTTAAACTGTTTGCAATAAAAGAAATGCAGCTTTAATTGACTACTGCAGTCTCAACATGATTCACCCTCTTATTGATGAATACCTCTGGTTCTTAGAGACCCTTTTGCTGCTATGACCTGCTGCAAACGTGATGCAGACACCAACTTCTGGCAGGTTTACTGAGGAATCCCATTCCTCGTGGAGAAAGGCCTCCATTTCTGGAATATTACCGGATTTACGTGCTACAATCGCTTTCTTCAAATCCCATCCCCCAAGATTTTCTATGGGATTCAAGTCAGGCGACTGTGACGGCCGCTCTAGAGTGTTTCTGGACCTCTTCTGAAAACAAGTTTTGACGGACTTTGAGGTATGCATGGGATCATCATCCTTTTGAAATGTCCAATGATGCCCAAGCTTCAACTTCCTCACCGACGCTTTCTTCTAGGATTTCCTGATCCTTGATGGAATCCATCTTACCCTCTTAACGCTGCAGGTTTCCAGTGCCTGAGGAAGCAAATCAGCCCCAGAGCATCACCGAGCCACCGCCATGCTTCACTGTAGGTAGGGTGTTCCTCCTCCTCCAGACATACTGCTGATTCACAGGCCCCTGAAACTTTTGTTTCATCACTCCACAGAACAGTATCCCAAAACCTCTGTGTCTTATCTAGATGGTTTTGAATGTACTGAAGCTTTACTTCTAAAGTAAGTCATTGAAGGTTGGGACAGTGTTTTCACAACATCTGATTTGCAAATATGTGCTCTTATGAAGGATGCTATTTGGAGTAATTCATAGTTTTGAGACTGTAGCGGTCATTAAAAGTAGCATTTTGTATTTTCCATTTTGTATGGAAAAAATCAAATCTGTTGCATGAATCTACACTTTTCTTGTTAAAAAGATAAACAGTATATTTTTGTAATAAAACTAATATACAAAGGGGATTGAATAATTTTGCTATCAACTGTTAGTATTCATTTAGATTCATCAACACATTTACAAATCTCATTACACCGAGATTCTGAACATAGATTTGCATATTCAAGCACACATTCACAAATTTGAGAGATATTTTACTCATACAAATCTGACTACACTCAGTTACTGTGACATAACTCTCCACACACATTTGCAAATATAGTGGGCCATATGCTCTCTCTCTCTCTCTCTCTCTCTCTCTCGTTATCCTTTTAAATTAGTCTGACGGTATTCAGACTTGTGCATCGTTGAAAGAGATTAGGAAATGTATAATTCCAAAGAAGACTCTCACATACAAGTGACCAGTGTGGTTACTCAGACGTGAGACCAACTTGTTAAATAACCTATTAAACCAGTAGGCGCCTCTACTGCTTTCTGAACTACCGTGAGACTACAACGACTTGAACCTGTGAGCATCGCGAGATTTGTCCATCTGTATATTCTGTGTGTTTTTTTTTTAGACTGGTGCAAGTCGGTCAACACGTGGGGAGGAGAGACTCTCATGCTACAGGGACACGTTTGATAATCTCATATTACAGTATAACTTTCATTGTGGCGGCACCAAGGACCATAACGACTGTAAGTAAATTCAAAACAAAGGAAAGGAACGAGCGCATTTAGCTGCTAATGGGAAATACCATGCAAGCCGATAGCGATGTTCGTTCAGCGTGACTAAGTTCAAATCACCGCACAGGGGTGAAAAAGACGTATATATTTATACATATAAAACACTCATTAGCATTTCCAAGCGTGTCTGCAAGCTGCCAACAGTTTACTGTGTCACCGTCTGTGTGCAGTAATCCTGTGTCATTGAACAACTCGCCTACTCATCTCTCTGTAACTTAACAGTACACTGGCTAGCCTCATTGCCTGTTGTGTAACTTATATTCCCCTCATTTGTTTTCTCCTGCAGTCTGTGCTGACATTAACAACAGGATCGTGCGTCTTGAACAGTAACAAATGTTCTCAGGTCGTCAGCAGTTAGAATGCATTTGGCCCGGCTCATTCTCGCCAGGCTGGCTAGCAAGCTAACGTGAAGGTCTGAGGCCCATGTGAGACAGGAGGACTCCATAGCTTAAAATGTCCTTTAACCCTGCGTCAGTCTGGCAAAAGCCCTCATTGGTGCATTTGGTTGCGTTTAAGGCTGTGTGATGCATTGGCTTTATGTTGTAGCCCAAAGCAATGGTTACAGTGAAATAAAGCTCAGAGGTGGCTTTACAGACGAGGCTTCAATGATTTAGTCACGGTCGTGGTCTTTGTGTCAGAAATAAAAGAGTGGATGGGGTTGTGTTTGATTAGTGTTTATGTTCATAGACGTTTAGCATTATAATAAGTCTGCCGGGCCAGTCAGTCTGCTAACTTTATATAACCTCCTAACGAGCCATGCTTTACTCATAATAATGTAGCATTACAAGCAGCTGGTAGCGTACTGGATGTCATTTCAGATATCGTTACGTCAAACTTCCTGTATATGGCTGTCCTTCAGCGCTGATCATCATAGGAGCAACACGTTGTGCATTTCAGACTGATGAGTGTTTTCTGATCATTCTGCATTTAGAGTGTGCACCTAGCGGGATATATGAGCAAAGTTTCTGTAACGTAACATGTGGTACTATCTTAGCAGTGACACACAATGTGCAGTGGTGGTGTTGTATGTTGACATGCGAAGAGTCTTTCTGCTGGGGGGGGAAATTGATAAATCTATGAATGAGCGGAGTCTTCTTTCTACACCCCTCACCTCACCTAGCTCACTGTCGGGAAACATGAAAGGGCCAGAGTTCAGTCTCACGTTGTGTAAGTTACTTTCAAGCTAATTATAGCTAATTCAATTAACTTACTCCGTTGTTGGTGTGTGTGTTTTGATGGCATGGTCACAAACGACGTCTCTAGAGAAGGGGTTAGCACAGAGCTACACACAGCATGAGGCGTCGGTATTATTGTACAACCCCATGAAGTCAAATTGTAAACACGAAGCTAACCTTGCTACTGGTTCGTCATTAGCCAAGTGCTAACATCCATGCTGTATTAGTTCAAACTTGACTGACACGTTCCGTGATGATTTGGCCAGTTCGTTAAACTACACAGTGTTTTAATGCTTCTTTATCGCCAGACAGAAACTCCACGAAGTCCCCAGTGAAGTGGCTGAATGTCACGTCAGTGTCGAGCAGATATGTTTGCTGCTCTGTTTCCATTGTGAAAGCTGCTTAAGTTGCCTTTGGTTTCTCACATGTAAATATAGCCCGACCACTCCCCTGCAAGAATCTGGACCTTTAGGTCATGAAAAACACAAGTGAATACCAATTTGAGCTGGAAGAAAGCCTCTATATTTCTTTGACTGTTTGTAATGGCTGTTGTAACCTTGTCCAAGGTGAATGTTGTGTGTGTGACCATTTCATACAAATATGGAGGCTCCTGAAATGTAGTTTAGATGCCCCTATGGATAGACTTCATTTTTGGATTTGATATTGAATTGCATGACATAATATAAAATATTGCAGGTGAATGCTCAGCAGCAGTCATTGATATTGTCCTTCTAATTTCTACTAAATCTGACTTTGGAGGACTCTCTTTTTTTTTCTCAGTATATGCAATGTATAGCCTTTCTTGAACAGTAAACACCCCTAAAGTAAACTAGCGATGCACAAAGTTGGCACATCAATAGCTGTACCACATGCTTGCTATAATCATCTTTGATCACTGGTTGTAGTTCAAACGGCTCTTTATATGGTGCATTCCATTTACCTCGGAACTCGGAGCTGGGAATGACATCGCACCCGAGTTGAACAAGTTGGAAAACAAGACGGACGCCTCCAAGAAAACACTGGTTGTGCTTTCCCCTTCGGAATAGAAGCAACTAGTAGCCCATACAAACACCGTAGCAACACTATTTGTACGACTGATTCAGTGAGAAAACCAAGTCAGTAGCGCTCATAAAAAGTATATTACTGGAGCTTCCACTTTGTTGATACGCGGTGTAGCCATCGTGGATGATAGGTCAGGGGTGATGGGGTTTCTCCGACTTTCCGAGTGAGAAATCCGATATCGGGGGGCATTCCAGTCGAAACTTCCGACTGGGAACTCGGAAATTCCGACTTCCAAGTACAACTGGAACGCACCAATACATTATGACTTGTTTCAAAGTGCTGCTTACCATGATGTCATGTAGGAGTTTTTGAGTTCATTCAAGTCCGCTTGCAGCTCTTCATCACACCGCTAAACTCCAGACTAACTTTTTACACTGGTTACGTTACCTTGTGGGACGAGAGACAAGACTAGTGGGGCGAGAGAGAGAGAGACATTACAAGCCCACTGTTATTAGTTATCAGTGCATATGAACTACACTGCGGTCTAACAGTGACAGCTGACTCATATGAACAGGTTTAACACGGGTGAAATGCGCTTCAACAGGCCGGCGTTGCATATCTTGTTTGTAAATTTGCTGAATCTTCACTACATAATCTGGTCATGGGTCACCTCCACTTCCTTCCAGGCGTCTCGTTCCCTCATGGTAAAACGTTACCAGGGGAAACACTGTGGGTAGACATGCACACAGGCGTGCAAGTTGTCCTACTATATGTTGACAATCTACAGAAAATGTTAAGAATGTTTGTTCAAAAGCAACTGTTTGCACACATGGTAAGAATAGTTGTATAGTTTTATTTTAATTGGACATGTTAAAATTCATGTGCACCTGTGTCACCAATGAAAATCTGGAGTTGTACTTCACAGATTTTTGGGCACATGTATGACCAAAGCAATTAAGCAATAATTATGATGTTTTGCACTTAGAATTTAGTCTGGAAATGTGTTGAATAATGAAAGGCAAAGCAGTAATATTGAGTTTAATTTAAATTTGACATAATTAATTCTTTGATTTGTGATAAACTACCTATTTCACTTGGGGTGTGCTTCTAAAAATCTCATGTTAACTGTTCAACTCAAGCTTTGTCTGAGGGAAAAGTTGATTTATCAAAAAATGTAATTTATTGTCAATATGCTTTTTGTTAGCCAACTTTATGTACTTCGATCTTTGAGCAATCTTAAGTGTTCCATAATGAAGAATTTTGAAGTAGTCCTGACTATGAATATAATTGATGTTTACCATGATTGATCTCAGTCTGGAATGCACAACACAATGGTTTTGTAACACACAAATACACACACACACACACACACATATATATATATATATACACATGTATAGAATGTAGGGTAGTCAGGATTTGATCTGTGGTGGCATCCTCACAGTGCTGCTGGACTGCCCTCATTGAAATGAATGAGAAGTGCTGTGCTTTGTCAAGCAGAGCTGAATTGTGAACACAGCCATAGAGCCTGTTCAAACCTGATATTATTATTATTATTATTATTATTATTGTGTCTTCTGGGTGATCCAGTCACAAGTGGACCGCTCAGATGATGCAAGTTAATACTGCAGTCCTTCAACTTGGCCCAGGCCACATTGTGTGGCCGAGACCACCTCTGAATATGGTTGAAGTGATTGGATCTCAAATATGTCCTGACTGCGTTTTGGGTGTGGTCACACCTGTACTTAGAGGTTGACATTTGTAACCAGGATAGATGTTAATACCAGCTGTGAACAGGGCCTTTGCCTGATGTGCAGGGGTGTGTATGCTGTCTTGGATTGATTTGTTTTGTGAATTGAATATTAGTTATATAGAGCTCAGACTCCTTTCTTAACTTTGTGTTTACACAAACAGTGGAACACATGAAACATCTTTTGAAGAGAGACATTTGCGTGCCTTTATTAGAGATGGCAGAGGGGGGGGGTGACATCAAACAAAGGTTCCAGGTTGGATCTGAATCCTGACTTGTTTTCCCAGATTTGCTATAAATAGTATTTACTATGAAATGTCCTTTTAAATAATGTAAATCTGTGTGTCTTTTGAAACTTTCAGGTGTAGCTGCTAGTGCCCTAAAGAAATGCCGCTGAGGTTTCGCTCTGTTGTGCCCTACACACTGCCTGGAGTCCTGGCACTTATTGGCTGGTGGTGGTACATCTCGCGGAAGAAAGAGCGGCTCATACGTCAAGACAGCCCAGAGAGGTCTCCAACCGCTATGGGCCTTAAAACATCTCCAGCTGAGGGCAGCAATGGTTTGCTTGAGAAAAGCCCTGTGTCCCTCAGAAATGAAACGGAAAGCCCCACCCACATATTTCCAAAGATCAGTAGTCAGAGAACAGAACATGAAAATATATCCAAGGTCATCATCCAGGACATTAAAGCAGCACCTTCACTGGAACAAGGTTCTGAAGAAGCTGCCCCTGGCAGAATAAGCAAAGAAGTCCATGAATCCTCAATCCCAACTCCACCACCAACTAGCGAAGATGACAGCCTGCAGGTATCATTGAAAGACCATAAAGAGCCAGATAAAAGCTCATCGCCTGCCTTGGTAAAAGAGCTAGAGAAACAGCTGTTCAAAGATCCAGCCATGGTAGAAGAGGTCCTGTTGCCCTGCCAGTCCACCAAAGTTAACAGCAGCTCCCTCACAGCTGCACACCTTTCTGATGCAGAGAGGCCTGAGCCCGAGGGAGAAGTCGCAAAGCACTACAGCACTGTCAGTACACCAGATGAGATGGTTGTTTGTGCCGTCACCCCTGCCAAAGTGCAGAGAGTGATTGGGTCAGAGATGGATTCTCTAGAGACGCCCCCTTCAGCACAGGATTTCCACCAACACATTCTAACCAGCACACTCGGCCTGTCTGCCCTGGCCTCTACACCCTTGACCACTGTCCCAGACTCCACCACCACATTAATGGGCCCAGAGCACATCCAGGTACACAGTGGCAGTGGAGAGGACCAGGATCTGGAGCGCCTGGCATCTGGACTCATAACTGAGGTCATCTCGGCAGCCACCCAGGAGGTCCTTGGTCTCACCTGCCGCCAGGTCACAGACAACAGCTGCAGTAGTGAAAGACGAGAGCCAATCACAGCGGCAAAGCAACATCACCATCTACTGACTAGTCCCTCTCAGATAGGCTGTGAGTCTAGAGAGGCAACAGAAAAGGAAGAGCAAGGGATGCCCAATGGATGCTCTATGCTCAGTCACAGGGTTCATCAGACAGGCAGTGCACAGAGAGGCCACTGGCCAACACCATCACACCCAGCAGCGCCAAGTGCCCCTTTGCTAAATGTGACATTGAAAGATGATGAAGCTGCCTTGCCGGCTGAGGACTCGGCCTGCAGCACGTGCCACTCGGAGGACTGCATCAGCAGCGAGGACCTCCAAAACAGCATGTTCGGCAACCAAATGGATGTGATGCAGGTTACAGACTATTCAGCAAGAGAAGCCACACGGCCGCAGCCACTGGTTGAGAACACTACAGAGGCAACGGCTCTGGCTGAAATGGAAGAAAACTCAGTGGGAGCAGTGTGTGAGATGAAGAGGCTCAATGGAATGGGCCTGGATAATGGAGGTCATGGGACATGTGAGGTGGAGACGGACCAGTCTGGAGGTGAGACAACAATCTGTTTAATCTGAATTTAAGTAGTACGGTCGTCCATGTTGCTGAGTAATGCCAGACTGATTTTTTTAAAACTTCTTTCAAGTGTTTGTATTCCAGAGTAGGGGTGTAAATGATACACATTAGCATTGCAATATTTTCTTTTGTCATACTGTATCCATTTGTATCCCCCGGCATATAAGGAGGGGGGCCTGTAAATATCACTCTGTCTGTCCGTCTGTGAACATTTTTGCACAGGGCACAACTCAAAAACCGTTTGATATTTTTTAATGAATTTTTAATGAACATATCAAATATATGGTATTTTTATTTTCTAATTTTGGGGGAAAATATTCAACTAAGGCTATTTTGAGTGTCGAATGTTTGTAGCATAACTTTAAAACTATTTCATATATCTTCAATAAATTGTGCGCATATATTAAAAAAAATTTTTACAATTCATATTCTGGCCTTGTCAAAGGGGGCATATAGGGTTACCCATGTCTGTCTGTGCATAACAGGTAGGGTTGAATTAACGATTATTTTTTATTTTTATAGATTATTGTTATTATTTTCAATTAGTCAATTAATCTATTATTGTTTTGATTAATCCATTGATTATTTTTTACATTAATTGCCATAGATAGTGTCAAATAGTTACTTTAAAGGCTAGTGCCAATTTTAATACGAAAAGCACTTGTCTTTTTATATGTAAAAGGTTGCTTACACCTACACCAAAGAGAAATAGAAGTACTGAGGTCCAAAAACTGAGCTGGCTGGGGGGGTTGGGGGGCATGTCCCCCTGAAAAAAATTGATTTCCCTGATTTGCATTTTAAGACATTTGGAGGACAAAAATCAGACCATTTTAAAACCATGTCAGTGGCATGAATTAAGCAGTAATGCATGAGAATCAGGTTAAATGTTGCAGTTATGATTTGTTCTCTCTCTCCCTCTATTCACCACCTGTCCCTTCATCTCTGACACCTCACTTATCTCTCCTTTCAAAGCTTATAAAAATTATTAAGTGAAATTCTATACACCTTATTTATTTCATCTTTGTGTTTGAGTTTGCATCATTGTGGATTTGAATTACAGAAATGTGTCTCAAACAGAACAACAGTGTCACTTCTTTTCCCAAAGCTGAGCTATGACTGCTGCTGCTTTACATTTTAGTCTGTGTCAGTGCACAAAGTAAACACAGGGTCAGCTGATATTTATCTGTAAATATTACCTCCTCCACTGAGTTAATCCTATAATGAAAATTAAAAAAAAAATATAGATGCCTCATTTTAACATGCATTAAACTCTTTACACAAACTGAATTAAAAGAAAAGCATTTAAACTTTAAGTTTGACATTGTATGGATGAACTAATGTTAGCTAACGAACTCTACCAGCAGTCAACTAGTTAACTTCTTTAGTTACCTTTGTCAGGGTGGATTCAGCTACCTGTTCGGTGTGTTGACTTTATCAGAGAACCACGGTGTTGAGCAAAGAGTTGTAGGAAGGACAAGATGATTCACTCCATCCAACCCAACACACACACACACACACGAACCACACACACACACAAACCCACACAAACACTGATGCTGGAGACCACATGAGACAGTTGGTGATCTTGGCGCTGCATGATATCTTTATAGTTTTATTGTCTGCACACTCAAATGTAACCACACCAACTGATGTCACATACAATTATACTCAGTACAATATAGTGAAACTTGTTCTCTGCATTTGACCCACTCCTGAGGAGCAGAGGGTGGTTCTTTATGGCACCTAGGGAGCAAATGTGGGGTCAGTGTCTTGTTCAGAACATACAGACTGCAGGGGGCTGGGGATTGTGCCACTTATCTTCTGCTCACAGCTGACTTTACCTCCTGAAACACAGCTGGCTCTTGCTGACAGTATTGCAATACATCATAATATATTTAATGGTAACCCTTTTGAGAGTATTTAGAATTGCTCATTTTGAAAGTGAATGACAAACTCAAACAATTCTTATTGGGGTTTATAAAAAAACAATTGATTCTGGAAAGTTTAAGCTTAGTTTTCTTCTTTCTTACTGGGGTCCTGTCTGTATGTGAAATACACAATATTTGTGTATTTGTTTTTCTTTGTTAAAAACTAACTGATGTGCGACAGGAACTGTTGCCTTCATTAATGATTTCTGGGCAGTGCACACGGTGCAACTTTTTTTTTGACAGATTGAAAAAAGTAATTGCCTTATTCAAAATGAGGAGGACTATGTTTCAAGGTTGTGATGTCTCATTATTTTCGTGCAAGGAATGTGGAAGAAATGCATGGCGCAGTCACACACACACATTAAACACACATTAAAATGACACTGTAGTGACAAAATAATCTACAGGAAATGTGTTTCTAACATTCACTCAAAGGCAACTCTGAATAGCCAATTTGTGCTTGTTTAAAAGTCTGACCTGCACACTGGTGTCATCAATGAAAATACTCAGTCACACGTAACAGACTTTAAAACAGAAGTTGCACCTTTGATACTTGTGATGATTATTAGTGATGATTATATATTATGGTTTATTAACATAATATAACATAATACATTAACATCTAAACTTTCACAGAAACTTGTTGACATTATTTATAAACTACAAAACTATGATGGAAGCAAAGAGACGAGTTGAAAGGGTGGCAGCCATTTCTGCCTAGTCTCCTGTTGATCATCTCATCCAAGGCCAGACACTCTTTGAACAGAGCATGTGGGTTAGAACCTATTCAGACTTCATAATTTTGAATATTGAATGCCCATGTTATTACGTATTATGTAGCAATATCTACCAAATGTGTATATGAGTGTGTCCACAGTGAAACATTGCGCTGGATGATGACATCGACACCCTTGAGTCAGGAGTTGTTGGTGAAGTTCCTTTTGATCCCTCAGCATTATATTCCACGGGAAGCATATCTCAAAAATAGCACAATGTTATTTTTTCGATTTTTTTACAACTATTGTCTTTTGACGTTTCCATGGAGACATGTTTATTAAAATGACTCTCAAGGTTGGTCATCTTCTCCGTAACATACAGTATATCCTAAACAATATACACTATTCTAGGCTCACCAAATAAATGGAGGATGTGTCTCATACTGATACATTTGTCGTACACTTTTTGCGGGGGTTGGGGAGGATATGTTAGTCTACAGGTGATTTTTAATTTAATTTCCAATATTTTCTCACCTAAAACTGAAGTAGTGCCTTTTCCTATTTAGAATTTTTGATCCATTGCATTGTATTTTCGTGTATTGATGTATTCATACACTGTATTTAGTTAAAATATACACTGTAAAGGGTGGGCTGCATGTGAACAAAGTACTCAGGATGAGTGCTATGACCTTTGTTGCTGTAAATGTTGCTCGTAAAGACGGTGATGATTTTGCGTGTCTCTCTCTGTTCCTCCAGGCTCTGATGTGAACAGTATGGACTCAGTGGACAGTGGCTGCACTATGGGTGCAGGGGAAAGCCAGAGTAACCACACTGCCTCCTCGGACTCTGAGCTCGTCGTCTGGGAAATCGAGGTTCCAAAGGTGAGTGAGGACAGCTTTAAATTCCCAATATATATATACCATAATGTCGAGGCTTTTACTCTCTCATAAGGAGTTAATGTTTGGTATAATCAAGATCATATTTGATGTAAAAGGGTGTTGATTGCATTTAATGAAAAACTGAGCATGAAATAGTTACTGTTGCCACAAAGCAGGTTCTAGTTTTCAGAGACATGGAAGAGTGTCGTATGTTGTCTTTATCAAGAAGCGGAGTTGTGCTGAAGCAGTTTGTCAGATGTCTGCCAGGATGATGCCCAGCTAATGCCTCTGCTTGTCGTCGTCTCCATGCTCTTTGCTGGACCTAGGACACTGCCTTGATGAAGTAGTGCTCCTGCTCCACTGTAACCTCCAGGATCGTGGTCTTCCTCTGCTCCTTTGTGGCTTTGGCCTGTATTGCACAGGCTCTACCTTGACCAGTTCTGCTCGACTGTCTTGCACTCTTCCCAGGAACTCTGTGTGTTGCAACCTACTGATGATGGCTTGGTTCACCCTGCCTGTGCTTGGCTTGGTTCACTCTGCCTGTGCCCTCCACCTGCACCCTGTCCAGACATGGACCTTTGCATTCCTTCTCAGCTTGTCCCTGTATTCCCTTAGCTCGAGTATGGGACAGGTTTTTTCTCCTGCCCATATCCGAGGCTGATGGATTTCAGATGAAGCTACAGTACGTTTTAGCTAAATTGGGCTGAGTCGGAGAATCGGCAGAGGAGGCCCAACAACATCCTGATGTGTTGGTGATGCTATTCATCCTACTGGCTACAGATGATGGAATTTTGCTCACTTTCAATGACGACATCACATGCTGGTAACGTGTGAACTGATCATTGCTTCTGTGGCAGACTCCCCGCCTGGCTGTCTGAGAGACTTTGGATAGGCTGCTCCACCGGACGAGGAATTTCTTCTCCTTGTACGACTAACACTTGCTATTGTTTCTCATCCCTTTTCTGATTGAAAGACTCCATGACTTTGAGGGCTTGATCTTCATCCTACCCCATATTATCAGCTCATCAGAGCGACTGAGGAGCCTTGCAGTGCAGGAAGCTGCCTGTAAGTTGATTGTGACATATCCATGTAGCTTCCCAGAGGAGGGATCTCTTGCTGGACGGTCATTTCAGGCTCCTGTCTACTTGAATGGGATGTTCATGAAGATAGCCAAAGATGAGTATGGGCTGGAGCAACCCATGGCAATGCAAACCTCCAGCCTTCTAGGGAGAGGCAAGTGTACAAGTTGTTGTGAAGTATTTGGCTATGATGTCGATGAAGCAGGTTTGTATGTGGGGGGGGAAATATCCAGCGCTAACTCAAATGTCCACTGGATTATTGCACCTCCTGACACAGACTTCAGAGACAATGACATTTTACCACCAGCTGGCTACAGTGACATGGTCCTAACATGGTGATCATATGCCGAGGGTGTGATGGTGAATCTATGCTCCACTGACCAAATAAATGGCAGGCATAAAATGGCAGGTCTGAGACACATTTGCTGTGCATGCAGAGCCTTTATGTCCCTCACTAACATAAAATACTGTGTATCAAAGAAATCAGATTAAATAATGTTCTGTCAGACAGACGTCTTGTAAATTAGTTGAGAATTGAGAACCATGAGGCCTTTATTATCAATGGGAAGTTGTAGCATTACATGTATGTGTTAATTTGTCTTTCTTCACATCACATCACATGTCCAGCGATGTGACTATAGCACAGGCACACATTGTAATGAATGATATTTAATTTGTCTAAAGATGATTGTTCACACTCTTCTAAAATGTTCAACACTATTGTTTGGTTGTATGAAGAGTCTTTTGGATGTGTTAATATCTCCTCTTGCCTGTCTTACTTTACCAGCATCTTGTGGGGCGGTTAATAGGGAAGCAAGGAAGATATGTGAGTTTCCTGAAGCAGAACTCTGGTGCGAAGATCTACATCTCCACGCTGCCTTATACACAGGAGTTTCAGATCTGCCACATAGAGGGTGAGTTCACACATCACCTAATGTCTTTTGAGTGACTTGATGGTTTCTTACTCGATGACAAACATCTGAGCATTTCAAAGTTAATGTTGAACTCTCTCTTTAAACTTGAACTGGTGTCTGATCTCTTCCTCCAGGTACACAGCAGCAGGTTGACAAAGCCTTGTCCTTGATTGGAAAAAAGTTTAAAGATCTGGACTTGACTAACCTTTATGCACCCCCACCACCGCCGCTCACTTTGCCATCACTCCCTATGACTTCCTGGGTGAGGATGAGCTCTCTGTTTGTGCTGTGCCACGTTACCAGATCCCTTACAAAGAGAAGGGTTCATTTTCACGCTTTCCAGCACACGTCCTCCCCACAGTGAGGCCAGGTTTCATGACTAAAAGATTATAGCTGCATTTTTAAAATCTTTTTTTAATTTTTATTTGGTGATAGATACCATCTAAAGGCTTATTACACTGCTCAAAAAAATTAAGGGAACACTTGAATCACACATCGGATCTTAAATTTATTATTCAAGTTACTGATGTACATTTTATAATTTGTTGAGATGTAACAACAATGAACGGAACCCAAAATCATCAACCATTGAGGGCTGGATTCAAAATCACAGTGAAAATAAAACAAATTGAAATCACAGGCTGATCCAGCTTATGTGAAAAACAGTGTGTTTTTAATCCTTTATCAGGTAGTAATAAAGGTAGGTAGTAGTAGTCAGGTAGTCAAATCGAGATCTGGATCTTTTTCAAGAGAGACCTGTGTACAAAAAAAATGAACATATATTTGTAAAAACATAGTAACACACAGATAATTTACAGATGCATGTAGAAATTTCATAGTTTAAAGAAAACAATTACAGGTGTGATTGCAATAAAACAAATGCTTCTTTTGAAATTGTTCAAATGTAATAAGACAATCTAAGTTCATACATGTCTGAAGTTCACTCCATTTGTATGCAGCATAGTATTTGAACCTACTTCTGCCAATTTCAGTGTGAACAGGAGGTTGATGTTAAAATGTCCTGTGACCTGACATTGTGGGTACAGCATGTAAACCAAGTTAAGAGGTAACCTGGGCGGTTTAAGTAGTCGGGGCCTTACAAATAAACAACATGCAATGCTGCTCACTTCTGTTTGTTAAAGTGGACCTTCAGTTTGCTCTGGCACTGCACTGGTATTTTTTAAATAATAGGAAGACAGAGTGACAGATGAACTGGATGATAGGAGCCATGTACTGACAGTTTCTCCTTGCGTCATGTCTCCTTTCAGCTCCTGCTCCCCAGTGGAGTGACAGTTGAAGTGATAGTGGTGAATATAGTGTCAGCTGGCCACGTCTTTGTCCAGCAGCATACCCATCCCACTTACCATGCTCTGAGAAGCCTTGACCAGCAGATGTTCCTCTGCTACTCCCAGCCAGGCACCCCCGCTCTGCCCTCACCTGCTGAAGGTACACCTTGGTCACCGTGGGGTTAAAGTCAACGCACACTAATGAACATTTCACATAGTTAGCTAGAGGTAAAACAACCATGAAAATCCCTCCCACATTATTTGGCGTAAGAATCCTTGGTTGTGAGGGACATTAAAAGGGGTCAACTGAGTTTTTATGTTGCCTTCAATATGAAAAACTCTTAACCAATATCATAGTTATATATATATCATACAATATATATACAATCAATCGATACAATATATATACAATATCATAGTTAACAAAACACTTGAGTCATTATAATCCTCAATATAGTAAGAGGCATTGTTTATCCTAGCCCCAGAGCTTGTTCAGAAATCAGTAAGTGTCATGCACCACTTTATGTAAATATGGTTTTGAATCCTAAGCTTTTCTCTAAAACCTAAGATCCCAACATGTTGTCAGTGGGTCTGACATGAGGTTATCTGATGTTGTAGGGCATCACATTCTCACATCAGACAGGAATCATTGACTCCTTCCTCAGACTGACAAAAGAAATGAACATTTGGTGGATTTTCATGGTTTCATTGATCTAAAATGAAGAAAACATGTTATAGTACTGTTTTGAATGTCAGTGTTGTATATGCGTCTGGTGAGTGTGATCTGGATAATGTAATGTGTAATTTGTCTAAATGCATCCATTAGGTATCAGTACTTGCCGTGTAGCCAAGTGCCAAGCACTTTGTTTGTCTGTACGCTTCAATTACCTCAGCGTCAATTGAAAGAGAGCAACAGAGAACCTATGCCTTTGCCTCAGTATGTCTGCAACTGGTGACAAAAGCATGAAGCACAGTTATCTGGGGGTCTCATTTAGTTATGTTTAAATGTCAGACTACGTCTTACCAGCAGTTTCCTCCTCCACACTCGTTTCTTCTGTCTTCTCACTGTAAAGTAGGCTGATCGCTATGGCAGCTTTGTCATTTCGTTGTTACACAGCTGCTGCTGAAGAGATCACGTGAGGAGATGAAATCCTGTAATGTCTGATGCTCTTTTATGTTTGAATCTTGTAGTGTGTGCATGTTTAAGACTAGATAGAAGATCATCTGTGGACACTCTGGTTATGTGTGTGATGAAACCCGATTCCACACAATTGGTTTGGATTCAAAAACTCTTGTAGTGTGAGCCCAGCCTGAGGGACCCTGTGTGTCCTTGTCTGTCTTCATAATGGTGTTTAATAGGTTGTTCCACTTTTGAAAAGCCACGACAGACTCCATGCAAAGTAGGCACACTGGCCTCAAAGAACTAAGTCCAGGAAGAATGAATGTGTGCTTTTCTGTCCAGTCATCTTTGAAGACAATCCCATCTTTCATGTACGCTTTGGCCTCTTTGCTGTACAGACGTAGATGGCAGCATATGTTAGCAGCCCAGCAGCAGACGGACCCAGTAGTCATCTGTCTCTTACTGAGCCGGCCGCGTTGTACCTGTTCAAAATGTATTTGATGACAAAAGTTAAAAAAAGGTCGTCTATATTTTTCCCTTTATGTCAAAAGTTTTTGTGGCACAGATGGAAGCCTCTCAGCTGTGGGCCACTAATGGTGGCCCCTGTTAACTCGATGGTTCCATTAGTCTTTCACCTGGATTTTAAAAGAAATTTTATCTTTATTTTTTTAAACATTTTAGTCTCTTCTTTTTGTTAACGATATTGGATGGTGATTTAGTGTCAGATAGTGTAAAGTGTCGTCTCATCTTCGTCATGGAAAAATAAGGTTATTGACCAACATTTTTCGTCATAGTCTTCCTCAGTGGATTTAGCACTAATCCCTGGCAAAGACAGAGTAACCAAATAAACAGCAGCAGTTGAGTAGAGCACAGTGTTGTTGTTTTTTTTAATTTACTGCGAGGCAAATGTAAACCAATATACTTAAAGAATGTATGCTTTATGAAACAAAAAGCTATGTCATCATTTATGTGTGCTGATTTATGCATATAGTCAAAATGGAGAAAACAATGGTGTGTTAGGAGGGGAGGAGACCTCTAGATCAGTTGGGTGGTATTTTTGTCTTGTGCAAATACTTCACTGGACAAAGCCAGATAATGATTTGTGCTTTTTAAAGTTCAGAAATTGTATGCTTGTATTAAATGAAGTACTTTTTTTTTCTATGCCATGACTACAGGGCTGCAGGACTTGTAGTCACACATGCTATTTTAATAGTCTCTCTGTCCTTTGTCTGTCTGTCTGTGTCCAGTCGGTGTGATCTGTGCAGCTCCAGCAGTGGAGGGAGCCTGGTGGAGGGCTCAAGTCATCAGCTTCTACAAAGAAACAAGTGAAGTTGAAATTAGATACGTTGATTATGGAGGCTATGACAGAGTTAAGATAGACTCACTACGGCAAATAAGGTGAGTGTCAGATGTCTCACTGCATTAAAACGGCGTCAATCAAAAGAATAATGTAATTTAGACTACATCAGGTCACCTGGTCAACGTGCAAAAATCAAAGTGGCTTTTTGAACTGGAATTAAAACTAGTCCTACACTCAAGATGTTTTAAAATGCACGTCTTTGTAATTAATTTCCTGTTTAGTTATGAATCTATAACTGATGTAGAGAATCACAGAAATTCATTCCTAATTTGTTTTTTTATTTCTTTTCTTGGTGGGAAAAATATTACTATCACAAATACTTGCAAATTACTTAACAGATTTATGAACTCAATAACAAAATAAAAAAGAGAAGTTTGTCAAAAGTATACTTTGATAATCTTTCTGTACCAGGCTTTTGAAAAGATTCAATAATCCACATTTAATGTTATTGAAAGTATCAAAGCTATAAAAGGACTACAATTTTTTTAAGCCAAGGCTGTATGCATAGTATCATTAACACAACTACGTTCTGTGACTTTCTCTGTACCAGCACTGTGTGCAAGTTGAGGTGTATGGTTAGAAAAAGTCACGTCACACTCACTTTTTAGATCTTGATCATTTTAATTACGTTACATGTTTTCATCGGATGAAGGATTTTAGTTATCAGAAATCTAGATCTTTAAGTTATCAGAGAAACAAGCTGAAGTGGTGTTAGCAGAAACTCTGCTCACAGGTCCCCAAGTGTTGGAGACACAGATTTTTAACAATAAACTGCTTTATTCAGTGTTTTTACAGGTTTTAACTTCCAGGTCCATTTGTTTTGTGGGTTTACTGTAGATAAAAATGACATAAAACATCTCAGAATGAATGAATCCCAACCTATAAACAATCTGAGCACCAAGAAAAAAAAGTTGAACTGACATAAGCGGTGGTTAGCAACAATTTGACATACTGGACACCACAGAAATAAACTCAGGAGTCAACAATGACATAACTTCACTATTGTCCAAAATCTCTGGAAGCTGCATGCTAGATACTTTTAATGCCCAGAAGAAAAATCATTGTCATTCCAATAAGGGCTGTAGTGTGATTTCATTCTTGTATATGTAATCCAGCCTGAAGTTGCTGTGTCTTTTTGGAAACGTTGTAATCTACACCGATCAGCAATAACGTTATAACCAGCTTTGGCCAGTCGAGGCATGGACTCTACACGACCACAGAAGGTCTGCTGTGGTATCTGACACCAAGAGGTTAGCAGCACATCCTTTAAGTCTTGTAAGTTGCAAGGTGGGGCCATGGATCGCTCAACGATACTCAACTGAACTGAGATCTGGTAACTTTAGAGGTCAAGTCAACACCTTGAACATCGTCTTCGTGTTCCTCAAAGTATTCCATTCCATTGCTCCGTGGTCCAGTTCTGATGCCTACATGCCCATCGTAGGGGCTTTTGACAGTGGACACAGCATGGGCACTCTGAGCGATCTGTGGCTAGACCTGCATTTGTGGAGATGGTCTGACCCAGTCGTCTATCCATCACAATTTGGCCCTCGTCAAAGTCAATCTGATCCGTTTGCTTGCCCATTTTTCCTGCTTCCAACACATAAACTTCGAGGACAAAAGGTTCACTTGCTGCCTTATTTATCCCACCCACTGACAGGTGTCACTGTAAGGACATAATGTTATTCACATCACTTTCAGTGGGGATTGTTATGGCTGATCGGTGTAGATTCATCATCTTGTGATTATTAATACATTATTCTGTGGTAAAAACTTAAACTTAAAAACGTTTGTTGTTAGCCATCTTCTGCCAATCACATGACTGTTTGTCAACCAATCAGGCTGTTTTCCTGACCAATTAGAGCCCCCCTCTTTAAATAAAACACAGAGAACTTAATAGATGATGGCTATCAGCCATTATTCTATGGTATGAACTTTCCAAGAAGCAGTGAAGGGAGCAGAACGTTGTGTTTAAGTATATTGAAGTTTATTTCCACAAAATGAACAAAGAGCAGTTAAGTATTGACTTCAATGCTGAAATGTTAAGTGTATGATGTTAAATGTACTTTTTAATTTTGGAGATAATGCATATTTGTATCACACATTTATAAACAAGTACAGTACCAGTCAAAAATTTGGACACAGTTTCCCATTCAAGTGGATGGGAAGGTATGTCCAAACTATTGACTGGTACTGTATATACCGTGATGATACCTGGTTTATTCATGTAACACATTGAGGATGAATATTCATTCTCAGATGGAGCTGTCTGAACTGAGCTTAGCCACCACCATCAGGTTATAGGTTCAGTTCTAGTTCTAAGCCTTACAACAAGATTTGCCCAGAATCTGTACGAAAAAACCAACACATACAGAAAACTTTCAATTAAACCCTAAATGTAGAAAAATTCTATTCAAGTATTGAGTAAAGACATCACATAAGGGAGTCTGCCATCTTAACCACTAGACCAACCTGTAATGACACAGCCACATAACTAAAATGCCTCCTTTCATTGTTTTGTTTTGTTTTGTAGGCGGCAAATATATGTTCTCGTAAGAAATGAATTTCCATCGGGACCTTGAAATGCAGAAAATCTGTAAGATTTATGGGCGATCCCTAAGAGTGGACATGTATGCCACCTTAGCGACTTCACCACACAGTTGAAAATCATTGATTAGAGCTCGTAAAGGCATGCCCCATTGATGACAGACCAGTAATTACTGCTCCTGTCATTCAACAAAATTCTGAGTCAAGTGTCTGTAAATGACTATCATTATTGATTACCATATCAACAATTGTTAAACTACAGTGTGTTTAAACTCATTAACAGATTGTGCCTTTTTCATTTTCAGGTCTGACTTTGTAACACTACCATTTCAAGGTGCAGAAGTTTTGCTGGATAACATCGCCCCGCTTCCAGGTACAGCATTGTATCACTGTAGAATGTTCAAAGCTAGAGATTAGCATCCAGCATCAGTATGATCACTTTGTATGAAGTTCATTTCATGCCAAAACTTCAACAAAATGTGCTTTGCAAATGCACTACTATTCTCTAACACTGTGTGCTTTGTAAATATACCATTAACAAACTAATGCATTTTGTTTCAAAAATATGAAACACAACTTATAACTAATACATCATGCTTCAGAAACAAATACAAAGTGTCTTAGTTGTACAGAAATTATATATCCTAAAGACAAAAAGAAGTCACTTTTGGCACAATCTTTCCACTGTGCTGTGGAAAAATCCTAATTTTGATGCACAACAGCTGCAGATTATATGAGACTACTGTTAATATTTTGTTGTATACATTTGTGTAAAATGTTCTTTATCAGGAGAGGATCGTTTTTCAGCGGAGGCCACTTCAGCGCTGGAGGAACTGACCAGAGGAGTAGCATTGCTTGCACAGGTCAATCAACCTTTCTGTCAAAACCTTCTTTGGCTCAAAGGCAGTTCCAATTAATGGTCCTTAATTAATGTGTTTTTCTCTGTTTAAAGGTCTCAAACTACGACAACAGCACAGGTCTCCCACTCATCCACTTGTGGAACATGGTTGGAGATGAGGTACAATACTTGTATATATGGTCTGCAAATTACCTTCAAAATACAGTGCAAAAGCCATATACTTCTAGTTTTAGTATAAATGTGCTGCATACTTCTACTGGTAGCTTCAGTATTCAGTATAAGATGTTAGGAGCCATGTGGAATATCTTTAAAATGACAAACTTTGCTACACATTCTGAGTTTTTTTTTTTAAACGGTTGGTACAAACATTTTGACATTACAGTTTTGCAGGTGCACATTTCACCTTTGGTCAGTTACTGAATTGGTGACATTTTGAATTTTGGGTGCCCACAAGGCTGAGGTGCCCTTTTGTAAAGGAATTTCTGACAGAGTCAATGACTATGTTGTGGTAAAAATGCTCAGCTAAGGTAATCCAAGACGGTTACAAAAATGCTCAGTTATTTCAACCAACAATGCCGGGCATTGACCAATCAGTGGTCTGGAACGTTTCGCATGACCTCTTACTACCTGCTCAGTGCACTTGGAACCACAACGGAGGTGGTACTAAAAAAGTATTACCATGTACTTTAATTCCAATTGACATGCAAAAAAAGGCGAGGCTGGTATTACGTCGTCGAAATGGGGCTATAATTCAGTCGGTACACTTAAAGGTACTGAGTACGGTACCCATTCCTACTAGTGACACCTGGAACAGCCTTTAGAAACGCTATATCAGCTGATCTACACATGCCTGTATTGTCCTACAGCTAACACAGTATGGCCTGATTACCATAGAAGGTTTATATGCCTAAAATATGACATCATCTAAAGAAATTATAAACATAAAACGTATCCTTTACTTCCGTAATTATTTAACCTGTTATAAATTTAAAACCCACATGTATCAAATCAGCAGTAAAATGTATTTGTCATTTGTCTTAGTACATTTGCAATTGTCATGGCTCTCAGACTTGTAACCTGTAATTGTGCCATACTTTTCAAGCATCATCTTTTTTAAAAAGAGTCCCTAATTTGTATTTATATGATAGCTTACGATCAAATGTCTTTAATTCTTTTTCTGCTGTAGCCTTTTCTCTTGTCTGTGTCCACCTTACTTCTTTCACACTTCTTTCAGTCCAGAAGTTGCTTTAACGCTGTTAAAAGACATTCATAGACTATTCACGTCCTCACAACAAACCATATATCTTAAAATGGCAAACGCTGATCTGATCTAGTCAGATTAAAATAGAGAAACAAGCTCTGACTTAAGCCATAGCATACCACACTAAACATCAGTCTTGCTTCATAGCACACCCTTCTGCGTCATTAATATTATCAACTGTCACTACATCCTGGTCTGTGCACTCCAGACACCTCCAGATCCAGCTTTTCCATGGTGCCATAGTACCAAACACCTACAATATTTATGTCTCTGCCAAAGGGGGCTTATAGGGTCACCATTGTCCGTCCTGTCATGTACATACATACGTACGTACATAACAAGGAATAGTCTATTCACATCTCCTCAAAAACAGCGGGACAGAATTCAGTTAAATTTCATGCATGCTTTGTAAGGGCACTAAAGCTGTGCATCTCATAATTGGTTCTTCAATTTACCCATTTTCAGGCACATTTGAACTTTGGCGATTTCTGTGTCATTTTGCTCACGTTCAGAGGATATGGTCTTTACACATCTCATCAAAAACCACTTGACAATTTCCATGAAATTTCACAGTTTGTTTGTATGGGCAACTAAATGTGTGCATCTAATAATTGGATTAATCAATTTGCGTAATTTTACATTTTTAGATAGAACTGAATTTTGGCGATTTTAATGTCATGCTCACATTCAGGGGTTTCTTGCAGTAGCTGGGGTATCTGTGTCCTTGCACACAATTTTTCTTTTCTTTTTGTTTTGTTTTTTTGTTTGTATTGATGTTGCTAATACATCTGTTTCTCCTCTTCTTCCAGATAATATCCGTGAACCGTACCCTGGCAGAGCGAGGCGTGTCTGTTTGGGTGGATGGATTTTGAACTACTTACCTTTTCTGACCTCCATCCCCCCCCATTCGCTTGTCATCACCAGTGTATTACCCAGGATATCCCGGGGTTCTAGCTCACCCAGACATCAGACACATCACTGGATCTAAGAAGATTCCTTTGAAAAAGAATTGTTTTCATCCACATTAACACAGCTCTGGTTAAAAAAAGAAAAAAACAACTGTCCCGTCTTATTATTGTACACAAAAAGAACTTAACGAAGGAAAGGAAGAGATACTTGTAAATTTTAAAAGAAAATCTATATTGTGACTAAATAAAGGTTCAACCAATATTTTTTTCATCCTACAATAGCTTTTGCTTTCAATGGATCAAAATACTGTGTAGAAAGACACCTCCATCAGTATGTATACGCTCTCATTGACAGCTTGGCTCTAGTCATTTTTATAGGTCTTAACATTTCAAGATGTTCGAGAGTTTTTGTTGTGGTTCTTCTCTTGATAGAATATGGAGGACTGAAAGGTTAAAGAGACTGAAAGAGCAGAGGTCAGAGAGTGGTTCCTGGTGGAACCACAGCGCACCTAATTGGCCGGCCCTCCAGAAATAGGAACTTCTCTGGGGTCTCTATCCAGAGCTGCTGCTGCTCTTTTAATGAGGACAGAGGAGCCAGGAATCTCAACCTACCACACAGAATGCAGTTGAACCGCTTTTCAAAATAGAACTCCCAAATCAGGCAGGATTTCTCAAGGTTTACAAGATGCATTGATTACACACATGACTGATGATTACATAGGATCTGTTTCATAATCCTCAAATTACATATGTTCAGTTTTTAAAGAAAACCATTCTGCTCCCATGGTAAATAAAGCTTTAATCATTCTGGATTAGGGGAATTCCAACTAGTACTAGAAGGGCACTGGAAGAGCGCATACCTCCAACTCGACTAAAGCTACAAAAATGTTCCTGAATCTAACCTCATGTCCTCCCATTCCAAGGGCCACCACTCTGCAAAAGTTTAATCCATAAAGACTTTTTGAGATTTTCTAACCTATCTAAAGAATGGTGATGAAATCACCTCCTTGGCAGAGGTAATTACTATATATAAAATAGAGCTTAGGATAATAAGTTCAGTAATTAAGTCTGATGAATTATATGTGGCTTTTAATTTGAAAGGTTAAGTGAGAAGTTTTTTTCCCCCCAAGATCAAAAATCCTGGAGACATTAAAAAAATAGATGATTGTGGATTTTCAAAGACTGATCCAATAATAGTAGCACAAAAAAGCTGACCACATCTTGAAGAGAAGCTTTATTAAGAAATGTGCACCATCAAAGTGACTGCCCACAGGGATTTTTTAAGTATTCAAAAAGAAAAAAAGTATTCAAAATCCAAAAGGTTTCATTTCACAACAGACAGAAATAGTTTTAAACCATTACATGTTAACCATATTACAGAATTCTGCATGCGTGAATAAAAACTCATTGGTGGAGGTAATAAAAGACGAGACGTATCCTGTTAATGTTTTCATCACAGCGGTGACATGTTATACCAAGCTGCAGTGATGGAATATGGATGATCTCCTTGTTAGTCAGGAGCCGTTTTAAACCCAGAATATAAAACAAAGTTTTACACTAATCCATACCAATATTTGTTGCTGTTGTCATGGCAGTATACCTTGGATTAAAGTGGGCCAGTTTGTGGTAAACTGGGTATTGAGCCAAAAGACGGCCAGCTAATCTCACTTCATGATACAGCAGTTATTGGTAATCACCCAGAGTTCATGTGTAGATGTGCTGCCTTTATTCTAATAACAAGAAAACTCAATCAATTATAAAGTCTGAGAATAATGATCGTTTTATCCGCCTGAGAGAGTATCCTGAGTGGAAGCCCATTGGTAGCCAAATGGCTACAGCACATTGTGCACAGTGGATTCCAGCCAGTGCCCTTTGCTGCATCACGCATCACTCTCGTCTCCCCGTCTGCCTCTTCTTTGTCTCGGTGTCTAAGCATGTATCATAGAAATTTAGACTGAGGTAAAGAGAAAACTACTAGAGGAACTTTAGAGAAAGCTTTGTGTAAGACTTCCACAGTAACTTACAAGCTGAAGAATAACACTGATTAACTGACCTAATCTTTCTTAGTGAAACACCCGTCTGGACTGGTGGAACCACATGAATAGGATCCTGCTGAGCCCCTGCTCACACAGGCCTACAACATGCTGCAGCAGCATTTTGCTTTTTGCTTTTCAGTGTAGTGGTCATATGAATGTATCAAAATCAAAATGTGTGTCTTGTCACCAGTATTTTCTTTTCAGAATTTGAATTGTTTACCCAGAGTCATGAAGTCAGACCTTTCACGTGTTTGCACTCTTTATATGGCAACAATAACATTCATCTAGAATGAACCATGTAAGGGATGAATTTCCACAATGACTAATTCTAAGCTCCAATAACTTGATGTATTTGAGATTTTTTAATAATTGAGTCACTTCAATGGAAATCACTGTTACTCTAATGAGACAATAAGGCAGCTATATATTGCTATATAATGGGGAAAAGACCTTATGACACAACTATGAACTAGCAAAGTCAACCACTTAACTTGTCAACGTAACAGGTGAACAATAGTGAAAGTGATCCTCCATAACACATAGCTTCAATAATGTATCTCAGGAACAGTAATTTTAGTGTTTGGTTCATGAATCAGCATCCTTGGATTAATTTAGATTTTGATTTAGAAGATAGAAATCAGATGTGTGGGTAATGGGGCGTCTTGAAAATAAGGTGTCCATTCCTCTATTGCATATGATTTGTCTGGTCCTTCCTGTCCCTTCTTTGTGTGTGTGGTTTTTTTTGTTTGTTTTTTCATTAATCAAGATCCAATATGCCATGCTAGACACCATCATCATACCTGACGCATCTGATCAAACTAGAGTTTTGTTCATTTCTCTGTAAATAAGATATTTGACTGTACTTTTCTATAACACTGGAGAAGAAGATATAAAGGGAACATTTTTTTTTTTTTGGTTTCTCTTTGATCTGTTCTGGTTCAGCCTGCCGCCTCTCTTTCAGAATCAATGTTCACAAGCAGTGGAACTGATTTTTAAGTGCTCTAAGTTATCTTTTGATTATTTAAATGGGTACTAAGCTCTTGTGCCCCAAAGCATTTAACATGTACAGATCAGGTTTTGCTAGGCTCTTAAGTTTGATTTGTTGATTGTACAGATCTATTAGGGGAAAAAATAAAAGTTATTCAAAGTGTCCATGGTACTTTATTTATCCACATCTTCATTGGTGAGGCTCTATATGGGAAGTTTTGTTGTTCTTGCTCAATAAACACTTTAACATTATCATTTCAACAATTTAACCACATTTTTATACATGCAAGTTTACTGGTGCAAAATAAGTTGATCCAGCTGAAGCTATTCAACAGACATAAGTACTGGTGGTGGTGATGTAGCGGTTGGATCTCGGTGAAAAATTCAACTACTATTAAGCTTTTATCATTCATCCATTTGCATTTCTGCTGTATACACCTTGGGACTGTGTTGATCCAAAGGGCCCTATTTAAACAATCTAAAGTGCGAGTTCATGTATTCATTGTGCAACTTGCTTTTTATGTCGCTGTCAAAGTGGGCACATAGTGTTACCCTTGTTCATTCACCAGTGTGTCTGTACATAATGGGGAATAGTCTAAAACCACTGGGCAGAATTGAATCAAATTTCACTCAAGCTTTGTGGGGACCCTAAAAGTGTGCATCTAATAATTGGTTTCTTCAGTTTGCTGTCCGTTTGCTCACATTCATGTAGGGGTATGGTCTATCCACATCAGCATAAACTGAGCTTTTGTAGAAGCGAGGGAATCTTTGTCTTTGGCCTCAAATGTTCTTGTACTAGTTATAAGACTCATAAATCTGGGTGCAAAGTATGGCACAAGACACAAGGAGGTTGTATTTATTCCCTTAATAATTCTTAGGTGTGTCTTGGAGCAATACCTGCAACAGCTGCGTCATCTAGATCAAGTCCACCATTGGTTTGGTATGTTCCACTCCAGTTTATCAGTCCTACCCTATCTGGTCATAATGAAGCTTCAAATGATCAGTTTTGTAGGTTGTGTTAAACAAGATTTGACTCCTGCCGGTGTCATCAGTCTCAGTCTAAATATGACCATAATTGACACAGAATCATCGGGGTCTGGGCAGGTCTGCTGACGGGCCTCTTAGAATTACCCCTCTTCTGCTGCTTCTTTAAAACTATATGTTCAGATGGTTTGATGAAATCCATACTCCACACTTGCTACACTGCATCTTCAGACTGTCCTCCTCAAACACTCCACATTTTTGAGGGATTGATTTTTGAGAATTGTCAAAAATTGTGCAAATAACAAATCAAAATGTTGACAGTAAACAGATTCCGCAATGTCCATGGGAAAAAAATTAATTTTAAAAATGTGTCTAAGGTTGAGTTTGAGTCCTAGATGATGTAGAATGACCATCCTAGAGCTAACTAGTCATTGTGCTGGGAAACCACATGTTTTAGATGCTTCTCTTTTCCAGCACACCTTATTCTAACGACGGGGTCATCATCACACTCTGCAGAGGATAAAATCAAAACATGCAGGGCAGGGGCTCCCTGAGGACCTGTTCCATAAAGCGTGCTAAAAAGAAAAAAGAAGTGCAATACTTGACTTGAGTGAACCTAACAAATCAATTTTGACCAAAGTGAAAAGGACATCTGAGGGGGTGACTGCCTGAAAAAGCTTCTCCTATGGGAGACTTTTTGGGTGGGACAAGTGACAGCAACAAAATACCCAGGACTGAATGATGAAATAGACTTTTCTCTTTTTCTGTAAAAGATAATTTCCCAGAATCTGTTTCCCATCATGGCAACAAAAAGGAATCACACACCTCCATCACTTATTCCAAGACAACCAATTCATATCATTCAAGACATTAATTCAGAAATATGGGGTTGAGGGAAACCATTTCTTTTACTACCAACAATTAAAATCTATAATTCAATCCAAAATTAACATAACTGAGAACACACTACAACCCTCTCAGTTAGGTGATGGAATAATGAAAATTAAAAACTCCAAAAAAATTATCTCAAGATTTTATAAACTTATATCCCTGTCAGATACTTCAATAACACTTCCAACCACAAAATGGGAAAATCACTTTTCCCTGCCTCCCAAACCCAAATTTTGGATTCAAAACAAAAAAAAACATTTTTTCCATGACCTCTAACACAAATATACAGCTTATACAATATAAAACTATTCACAGAACACACATCACCCAAAGGAGAATGTTTAAAATGGGATTGGCTGACACAGATATATGTTCACAATGCACCTTAGGTACCTCAGATGATTATTTTCATGCCACTTGGTCCTGTCAACCAGTTCACTCACATGGCGAACATGCCAGCCACTGAAAAACTCTCCACTGGGCTGCAGAATCCCACTCTCCCCATCACTTTGCATGCTGGGAGACTTGACACAAGTCACCATTCCAATTAAATGCAGAAACCGTTTACTCATTTCTCTAACTATCGCCAAGAAAATAATCTTTCAAAATTGGGAAAACTAAGAAAATCTTGCCATATCACTCATTGGATCAACTTACAGAACATATTTCAATAGAAAGAACTACAGCATGCCAGGAAAACAATATATCACACCTGGAATACATTCTTAAATCATTTGACTCCAAACCAGAATCAGACCCAAAATCAGAGCCACGTACATGAGCACATACCCACCCACGACTAACACACACACAATAAATCCTGCATGATGCGTCGGGTAGCCGGCCGGTTCTCCCTGGTGGTGTAGGCGTCTGGGTGGGGGGGCCCTTGGTGCTATGGGGGTCCTGTGTCTGCGGATGCGCCCTTGGTCCTGGAGGTGGCCCCGGTGGGTGCTCTCCAGGTGCTCTGGCCTGCCCTGGGGGTGTGGGTCCAGTGGGGCCCCTGGGTGCTCTCCTAAATGATTACACAGTGATCATTTATTTGTACTATTTTACATGTGATTGTACAGGTGTTAATAATATTGTACCTGTAAATATGAGTTAACCTCAGCAGGAGCTCCCTGGCTCTGATCATTCAGTCCTGGGCTGTGCACTGATGTACTGACCACATCTGTAACTACAGGTCATGTGACACATGGAGCCAGAAAGACTTCTCAAATCACATGTCTTTACTGGAGTAAATACTGGAAAACTATGAAGAAGCCCTTAGAATCAGCCTCAAATAATGATAAAAGCTCAGATCAGAGTCAGTATGGAAAATGACAAATGAAGGAGTGTCTTTCAGTGAACCTTAAGGTATTCAGTATTTAATAGTCCTGAGGTGAAGTGATTTGGTGTCCAATGAAACCTGAAACTTTACATTATTGAGATAAATGAGAACTTTATTTAAAATGACAGGAATTCATCATCTAATAATGATTTGATGTGAATAGTAAATAGAAGCTGTTAAATAGGTAAACCAAACATATAACAGATGAATGACTCAAGTTACACAACTTCAACATTACAAGTTTAAAAGGTTTATTTGGCCCATGTAAAATGTACAAATGTGTATAAATAACCTTTATCTGCTATGTACAGTACATGCGACCAAAATCCATAGTGTCATCATGAACTTTGGTAAAATCAAAGTAGTGATAATGTTTAAATAAGAGAAGGAAAATACAATTAAACTAAGACACAAAGATTAGTTCAGCAGTTCATTTGTGCTGTTTATATCACTAACCTCTCCCCCTTCTAGCCTCTGACTCTAAAGCCTAAAATATTCAGTTTACCATTTAAATAACTTTCAACTAAGTAACAAATACTTTTATTTCTAGCTGTAACAACTTAGTCTGTGATCCTCAGAGATGAGTTTAGTGTTACTTCATATGTAGGCTATTATTCCATCTTGCAACATAATGGTATGCCTGAGAGGACATTCTTGTAATACTTGTAATATGATTACTGTAGGGTTCAAAGCATATGAATCAAATCTGTTTTTCTTCTGAAGTATATCCAACATTACTGTCAATCTTTCAGAATATTTCACTTTGATATGAACCTTGCCAAAGAATTATTCAGTAATTGAAAACTCTGACCTGCTCAGGATCAGATGAAAAGACTGTCATATCTGGGTCATGCTGGCTCTCTGTCTGGGCAGCTATTTCTCTCCAGACACAAACAGTCTGAAGAATCCACAAAGATTTCTGCGTTGAAGCATTCATCTGTTACTCCAGCATCTGACAAGTTCCAACCTGATTCTTTGAATAAAACTAAGATATGATTTTCTCCAGTAAAGGACTGGGTTCTGTCAAAAAATTACTTTGAAATTGCACTAGATCTTTCTCTGCATGTTTCAAATACTCGTGTCCTAACATCATTTAGCCTCTTTTCCTTCCCCCTCCTTTTGAGCTTTCCTGTGTATAATTAACCAATCCGTCAGTCACTGTGTCACTTATGGCATCATAGCTGTAAGAGCAATCATTTTAGGATTGCTGTCATTTGCTCCTTTGGTACAGGATATGCGTTTGTGTTTGACGCGCCCAAGCAACCAATGAGTCACCACTTTTCATTTTACTTAGTTTATTTCTTCTTGAAGTTTCACATAACAGAAAGTATGGATCGGTCTTACCGGAGCGGAGAGAGAGGAAGGTGCGTTCATTGCAGAACATGGGGGAATGGGGGAAATATCGTCCTGTTTTGGCGCTTAGCAGCGGTCTAAAACTGTATGCCTGCATACCTGACCAAACCAAAAAACGAAGCCACACAATCTGCACACCTGTTAAGATTTAGGTGCTGCAGTCACCTGTTTATCAAGGAGGCGGGATGTTAACGCACACACACCGCCCTCCCGCTCCAACAGCCGGCTTACCGCAGAATTATTCAAAACATAGACGTTCCAAAACAACAACTTATATTACTGTTATCAAACTCATAATATTCAACGAACTATTAAATATTCAATAAACTATTAAATTAAGTATTGGCTGCAACAATAGCAATGTGTGTGTTGGTGTATGTGGGAGCAGAGTCACAGAAGTGGCCAAGGTTTGCGCCGTCTCCTCCGGGAACCTAAATCCCCTGGAGTCAGAGGGTGACAGATACATGACTTGTTAGTAACACAACCATCATGGGAAGTTACTGTTCACATTTTTGAGTTGGATTCTAATAAAGCAACCACAAAGTGACACAGAATGACCATGAAGAGACGCAAAATGATCACAAAGAGACAAATATTACCAAAGGAGGCACAAACCAATCACAAAGTGACACAAAATGACCACAAAGAGATCCAAAACAACCACAAACGATGTACAGTTACCATCAAGAGATGCAAAATTACTTCGAAGAGATGCAAAACATCAATTAAAATTATGCTGAACCACCACAAAGAGATGCAAAACAACCATAAAAGATGCTGAACCCAGGACCTTCTTGTTGTGAGGCAACAGCACTACCCTATTCTTAATATTTTCTCCCCAAAATTAATTTTATTATTTTTCAGGATCAGTAGAATTTGGAATAATGTTCAGTGGGTTTGGAAAATTGTACATAGTTTAGTTGCATTTCATAACATATTATCATCATAACAATATTCATACCACAATGAGATTTATGTATTTATTTACTTTTTGATTGTTCTGTACACAGCAGTATATTTTTCTTCTTATTTTATACATTAAAAGGGAAATTTCACTGAAATGTGAAATTTCGGTCCATGCACAAGAAGATTAAAACAGTTTAATGTTTAAAATGTATGCAGTTGCTCTAACAATTACTACTATTCATAAGGGTTAAATAATATCAAACTCTATATCGTTATGAAACATATGCAATATAATGTTTCCTACATACTGTACACTCTTATCATTTTGGGTAGATTTACTTACTGTTAGAGGATTACTGTCATTAAAATAATCAAAAGAATAAACTCCTCCCTTTGTAGCTCTGCATCTTTTGGCATTGGGGCATTTTAGACACAGACAATATTATAATCAGTTACGTTTACGTAATGGGTCTACATATTCTTTTATAATTATTACAAGAATTTATATGTTCCTAGATCTTTGACAGCTCTTGTTATATTTATGTACATTTCAAATGTACATTTGTCACTGTACATATGACTATAGGTTTTATTTTGAAGGGTTGAATGTGTTACAGCTAACCTTACACATCCGGTTGCCAACTGAGTTTTTTTGGGGGGCAAATCTGCTGGTGTGTAAAGGGATGATATCTTTCTGCCTTCATTACCATACTAAAACCCACAGTTCTGCTGTCCAGCTGTACTTCCTCTCGACACTTCAGTACAGAGTGGATACTATCTGTTCAACTGGACCTTCTGCGCCTCAGTCAGTGAGTAGCTAGCAATGCTCCGTTGTTTTTTCCCCAGTCCGAAGGACATGTTTGACAATACACAGCTGTAACTACTGAATATGGTGAAAAATGTAGCCTAGTATACGACTCATATAAACACCAAAAACGGCGACGGAAAAGTGTTCATGTATTCAGTAGTATGCTTGTATTACATTGTAAATTAGAGGAAATCGTAACACTGCTGTCATGAATTCGATGACATTCTAAGACAAAGCTAATCTCAGTTGGATGCTGCCTCCGAGTCTGACCGAGGCCTTGTGGATGTCAGTTCCCTGCTCTGAAGACCTTATGTTGTCATTTGTTAGCCCCAACAGCTAACATGTCGAACATGATTACGTGTGTAAGTAAAGGTCGCTGCCAACATTAGCTATAGCAGCATAAAGCCAAGTGTTATAGAAATGTTTGTTCACGCGAGTGATCGCGATATTTAGATAATCATTTAGAGTTGGCTAGTAGCGTAGTTAAAAAGTACTGTTAGCAGCGACCCGTTAGGATCACATGCTAACGTCGTGTATTGTATGGTAATGTTATGTCACTCTGTAAATAGAATAATTTAAACCTTGCTTGTTGATAAGTACAGAAGTAAGCAGCTTATCGTCTACATTTTAATTAAGCATAAATAGTCCATTTGAGTGGTGTCTGTGTAATCGGGAAAAACCAGTCCCAGACTGCAGACGGGCAAAATTCACATGAACGCCGCCTCGAGTCGGAGCAACAAGTCCAAGCCAACATTTTATAACGACTTGTCGACCCTCATAGACGCAGAAGCATGGCGGATCAAAGAATATGTTTGGTTGATGATTGGAAGCCTTTCATTTATTTACGTCCTTAATAGAGTTTGTGACGTGTATTTATTTTCTAATATGACATCAGGATGTAATGTTTAAGAGTCTGCCCATGTAGAGGGACCAAAATTAGATCTGAGAGTTATATATGAGCACTAACCCTAATATCAAGCTATCTAACGCAATATTTGCGTGACGTCAGGGAATGTATTATTGCGGCAACAAGCTTCAAACAGCCATAAACATGTTTAAATGGTCTGAGCGTTGTTCCCACATTTTGACCTGAAAGATCATGAACACAGAATTAAGAACAATGACTTCCCAACTCAGGAAATGAGAGGATCCCAGAGCATCAAATACACCTGGGATTTAAAAAGCCTCCCTTCTGAAAATGAATTCAATAAATTATAAAGCTGCACATCTCATGTTTCAAAAGAAAATTTGGAGCAAAGAAGACATCAGTGAGGACACTTTCCTGTGATCATATTACCATAGCAGCATGGACAGTATTTCTTGATATCTTTTCAGGCTGATGTTATAATAACAAACAGAATGATAACAATGAATGTTCCTGTTGCCTCTGTGTCCCATTCATGACTTTAATCCCTAACAAAGAAGTGTGTGAACATTCATACGACTAGTGAGACTAAAATGATGGAAATTGGTCAGTTCATGTTCTATGGAAACTGAAACTGCCAGGAACAGTCACAGACGGAGATAAATACAGACAGATGTATCTCTGTAGGATCCTTTCCATGTTGTCGGACACGTGATAACGTTATGAGCCTGTAAGTGGAGAAAAAAAGTGCTCTACATTTATGTGCATTCCTTCTGCATAGGATTACATTTTATGGCTCAGCTAAACAAAAACTTTCCATCTAAATGTCATTCATAAAATACGCTATTGAAATAATTCTCCTGGTGTCCCGCTGTGACATCGCCGTGGTCTGTCCATTCAATGAGCTGCCCCTCAAATTGAATCCTGCTTTACATCCTTCTTTGGATCCTGTTCCTTTTTTCCTCCAAATTTCTTTTCAAACAGGATATTTTCAGCTTTTTTTTAATATATACTGAGCAACTTTAAAAACGCATATTTTTAAGAACCCAATATTTCCCCTTCACTTGCCCTAATCTTTTGAAATGAACATGCATGTTAAAATGAGGCATCTATATTTATTTTTATTTTCATTGTAGGATTAACTTATTGGAGGCGGTAACATTTACATATATGTAAATATCAGCTGACCCTGTGTTTACTTTGTGCACTGACACAGACTAAAATGTAAAGCAGCAGCTGGGAAAAGAAGTGACACTGTTGTACTGTTTGAGACACATTTTATTGTCACATCTGTACAACCGTGTGAAAAACTTATGCCGGGAACTTCCATCCCACTCTCTCTCTCTCCCACATTTCCTGTCACCTCTGTGGCTGTCCTATCCAAAAAAGGCACAACCTTGCCCCTGGTTACATTTCCGACCTTCTGGTTCCCCATTCGACGCCTCGACCACTCCGTTCTTCTAATCTTGGACTCTTATCCATTCCCCGCACTAATTTCTCAACAAAAGGTGATTGTGCCTTTGCTGTGTTTGCCACAACCCTTTGGAACAATCTTCCCCTGTCTGTCAGATGCACTGAAAATCTGGACTGTTTTCAGCGGCTTTTAAACACACACCTCTGTAGGCAATCATTCTTATGGCTCAATAACATGCAGTGTGTGTATATGCATGTGTGTGTATGTGGCCGTGTATTTATGCATCTGCATGTGTGTGTGAGTTTATGTGCGTATGCTGTGTCCCTGTGAATTGTCCATTTTATCTTGTATTTCTGTGTGTCTTATTCATGCGCTTGTTTATTTCATTCTTCTCTTATATGTGTACAGCACTTTGTAACACTCTCTCTCATTCTCAATCTTTTTCAATCTCTGTCAGTCTCTCTCTCTCTCTCTCTCTCTCTCTCTCTCTCTCTCTCTCTCTCTCTCTCTGAGGACAGAGAGTCCTGGATTCTGTGCTAAATATAATAATATATGTTAATAATATGACGTTGGCAAGATATCTTTGTGAGTGCTTGGCCGTTCCATGGTATCACATACACACTAATACTTGGGTGCTCTCACTCTGTGGCAGAATGAGGCTTAAATCTTCTGGTGGTGTTCTCAGTAAAAATGTGAAGTGTTTTCTTCCCAGAAATTGTTATAAGTGGTCATTAAATATATTTGGAAGATGAACGTATCAGCAAAACATGTGAGTGAGCACAGAATAGTGAGCAGCATCTAGGGTTGCAATGGTATGAGATTTTCACGGTATTATAACCGTCTCAAAAAATACCAAGGTATCACGTTATATGGTGTTTCCAGTGGCATGGTGTGGGGAAGTTTTTTGAGGAAGCCAAGTCGGTGGACAGACAACGTAAACAGATGAGCTATTAGAGTGTTGTGATAGCAGCCACTCTATCAGACACAGGACTTGCATGCATACTCTCTCTCTCTGTCTGTCTGTCTCTCTCTCTCCCCCAAAACACCTTATTAATTTATGCAACTTCCTTAGCAAAAATGACCATCATGGGGAAAAGATGACATGGCTGTGTCACGACAACACAGAAGAATTAACGAGACTGTTAAACAAAGGGTTTTTATTATTATTATAAGTATGTCTGAAAAAACAGGAGAAGCCTGGCCTCCCATGGCCTGTAGGAGAAAACGCCACTGGCTATTTCACTATTATTATTGTTATTATTATTATTTGTCGTAGTAGTAATAGTAGTACTATAGTCGTTGTATTTAGAAAGACCCATAAAGGAATGAAAACAAGGGTTTTTTCGGGGTTGAAGCTTTATTATTTTGGAATCATGAAACTATTCTTAAAGTGGAAACATGAATAAAAAACCTCCCTTTTGAAAAGAAGAAATGAAATAAGAAAGCTGTACATCCTTCCTGTTCCAAAAAAAACATAATAGGAAATGTAAATGTAAAAAAATCTTTAAGTAGGATTTAACTTGAGGTGCAGCTCATTGAACGGACAGACAACACAGATGATGCTGTTTCAATGCTTAGATGGATGTTTTTAACTGAGCCATAAAATGTAATCCTATGGGGAAGTGATGCACATAAAAACAAACCACATGGTTTCACCACTTACAGCCTTATAATGTTATTAAGTGTCTAACAAGAGAGGAGCCTGCAGAGTTACACCTGTCTGTTTGTATCTTAGTCTGTGACTGTTACTCTACAGTGTCGCTTTCAGAAGAAAACAAACTGATGGATTTTGATGGTTTTTGTCCCCCTAGTCTTATGAATGTTCTTTGTTGAACATGTTTCTTTGTTTGTGATCAAAGTCATGAATGGGACACATACTGTGATCTGACAAAGAGACGATGTTGTTGCAGATGGTGAACTGCCACAATTGCTCCTGCTGCAGCGAAGTAGTGGAGATTCACCGTTTGTGTTTTTTTTAATTCAACTGGTAATGAGCAAATGTTCATGGTATGATAACCTTCAAATTTTAAACCGTGGTACACAGTGAAACCGGTAACCACTGCAACCCTAGGAGTATCACTGCTTACTATTGTATGATTGATTTAAAGGTTGTCAGTGTTACAAAATGTTGTGGTATTTTGTATCTTTTTGATAGATAATTGATAGATAGATCTTTTTTATGTTAATTTGATGTTTAGAATATGGAAGTATGTGATTGTTAGATGTCAAGAAAAGGGGTAAAAAAGAAAAGTAAAATTTGTTCTTGTAAGTATGTAAGTGAAATTACTTTTTATTTTAAAACACAAAGTAATTGACTACATAATCCCACATTCTAATATAGGAGAAAGATGAAAAATGACTGACGTCATTGGTTGAAGTTCAAATACTCTCACGCTTTTGCATACCTGGCAAATGATTGTGTTGTGACATGCATGTCGAACAGTCCGTTTTGGAAATGACAAAAGCTAGAAAATTTGTACACAACGCGTCTCAATGGCAACATTAGAAAGGTGTGAAAAGAGGGGATTTTAGATGACAATCCAGTGTTTTGTGTGATGCCTAAAACCTTAAACCTTACGTCCTTCTATATGGCCTTTCCGTAAACTCTTATTAGGGTCTGGACTTCTTCATTTGTCCAACAACATTCTCTTTTGTCCCTTTTTTTTCATTTTGTGACTTCAACTCATTTTTAAATGTATATTTAAATTACTGTAATATTATATACTATATTAATATAGTATAGTATATTATATAATATACTATTATATTTGGATAACTATTTGTAATGTATATAGATCTCTATTCTATTATTTTTGCTAGTAGAGATACTGCATCTTAAGGGTCTCCAGGGTGATTAAGCTAGTGTAGAATGAAATTAAGAGCTCAGTTGAGTTGAGAAGCAAGTATGTCATATAATTGTAGGAGTATAAAAATTTCTTTATCAAGCTCTTGCTGACACGCTCTGTCTTCTCTTTCTGGAGGTGCTGATGACTGTGACGTAGCTATGCATCTTCCCTGGTGGATTTTGAGTCAAATCTCACCCGATGACAGGATCCTGGACTGTTAATACATGTCACCACTGACTAAACCAGTCCTTGCACACCATAAATAGCAGTTAGTTATGCTGGATGCAACCGAATAACAAGTAGCATCGGGAGGGGGGAACTCCAGTTTTTCAAAACTCCCATCAACAGACTGCCATGTTTGTGTTAGAACGAGAAACTGAGCAAGGGGAAAAGTAAGCGATACTGAAGGGGTGGAAGTGCTTGTGTTGTCGGCAAGTAAGAAGAGCCATCCTGTCAGAAGGTTGGCAGCACCTGAGGCAGCCAGGCCCTGAGGATGACTAGTCTGTTCAGGCGGAGCAGCAGCAATGGAGGCTCTAGAAGCAGTGGAAGTGGTGGTGACAGCAGCGGGCAACTCAACAACAGCAGGCCCAACAGGCAGGTCAGACGCCTGGAGTTCAACCAGGCCATGGAGGACTTCAAGACCATGTTCCCTTCCATGGACTATGAGGTGATTGAGTGCGTGCTGCGCTCCAACAACGGAGCGGTGGACGCCACCATTGACCAGCTGCTCCAGATGAGCATTGATGGACACGGCTCAGATGACAGCTCAGACTCGGATGACAGCATCCCACCAGAGGTCAGTGGAAAGTATCCAAGGGTGTCACTGGGGAATATAATGCAGGCCCAGCCTCATGGAAAGTCAGTATTAGCGATGTAAATGTAGTGTGTTGACCAGTATGTTCAGTATGAAAATTTACACCGTGATGAAAAAGATTTTAGGCATACATACATCCAGACAACGACACATACAGTATCATCGTAGCACTTGACTCCGCTTCTGTGTGTGGGTTCTTCTCAGTGACACCGCACCAGTGATACTTGCAGGCAACAGTCTTTTTTAATTAATAAATCATAGTAAAGATAAACTCCAAGCTCACAGTTACAAGCTGCCGAGCTTCTGCAGGTCAAAACACAAATACTGTACAAGCTTTTCAGCTCCTTCCAGTGTCTGTCTCCAGCAGCAGACTTCACAGTCTGGAGCAGGCGAGAGAGCAGTAAGTACAGCACACAACACCTGTTAGAATGAACTCTCTCTCCCTGACAGCGTTCCCTGAACTGCTCCCCTCCCACTCTCTCTCTCCTGCCACGGAGCTCTAACCCAACCCCACTACCACAATCATGTTTTCTGCTAATTTAATGAATATAAAACTACTTAATAGAAACACCTATTTATTATTGCATTTTGAATTATGTGGTCAACAAATGAAAGGCATTCATATTTGTTCTTTGTTATTTTGTTAAAGATGTAGCCATATGGAAACATTGGAAACCCGTGTGGTACTGAATGATATCCAGCAACCAATGGCACTTCCAGGCTTTTAGAAAACAAAAGCATAATAATTACACCAGCATTAAACTGGAGACATGGCACCACAGTCGGAGCATTTCTCTCAAATTGTTTTGGGTGTCATTAAAGGGTTGACATCACATAGAAGTGCTTCCTGCCTATCATTCTGCCTTCACCCTGATAGATCAAACTAAATAATCCTCCAAAAGCCATTTCTTGTTTACTGTAGAGTTAATTCTCTGCTGGCTGGTAGCCTCCAATCACAACCAATCACAACCATGAAATGTACCATTTGTCATATCGATTGGTTCCCAAACACATTAAGGCATATAAAACATTAAGGAGACACACATGTTCTAGTGTTGTGTCACATGTGTGATGACATGATCCATTACTTTGTCAAGGATGTCTGAATGGTCTACCGGCTCAGTGCAGTCGTAGAAGGTTTGACCCTGGCTCCATGACCTGCTAAGAGATGCTTCTGACCCAAGCACGTAATGATTTTGAATTTGAAGATTGAATTTGATCCAAACCTGGGCATTAAATTAGAAGGTATTGCCTACAGGCCTTTTAGTATCCCCAAGGACAAGTGCTCACAACAGTCCCACATGTACAGTACAGCCCTTATTCCAAAAAACATTGGATGTTAAAACACATCAATAAAACAGAATCTGACCATTTGTAAATCCTTTTTGACCCAATTGAAAACAGTACAAGGACAATATATGTAATGTTTTACCTCATTGACTTCATTGATATTTGATATTAATAATAAATTGTAAGTAAACACAGGTCATTTATAAATGATTACATTCTGTTTTCATTTAGGTTTTACACATTGTCCCAATTGTTTTGAAATCTGGGTTTGTATGTGTTTCCTGATTTTTATATTTGTGTATGTCGTCGGGCTGGCAGTGCAGTGAAAGGACTGCCTCTGTGCTGTGATTACGGCTTGTCTTTACAGCATGAATGTGACTGGAGTTTGTAAATAGTCAAATTGTCAGCAATGGAAAACCAAGGGTCATTTTCCATTGTAGACAGATATGTTAACTCCTGTCCAAACTTTAAATTCAGTGACAGGAAGGAAATTTTATTTGACCGTGGCGTCATCAAAGTGTAATTCTTGCAAAGTAGCACATACATGATTTTAAAGCACAAAGCTTGTGCTGAACTGTCTGTTTCCTAGATTCTAGAGCGAACACTGGAGCCTGACAGTTCAGATGAGGAACCGCCTCCAGTCTACTCTCCACCAGCATATGATATGCACATTTATGACAGAAAATACCCAGAAGCCCCACCAACACCCCCACCAAGGTAATGAAGATGGACTGGACTTTTCTATAGAAAAGGGCTAAGGCCTTGATTGATGATTGATTGATGCTGTATTCTGATTTTGCTGTATTCTGTTTTTAAAACATTATAGTTTAGAATAATTCATTTATTTAAAATAGTTTTGTTTTTGAAATGTATTTCATATTGTTTTCAGTTTAATATGGGGTTGCTCTAACTTCTAATGCTAGAGACATTTCACAGTAGAGCTGACATGCTCTAACTTCTCTACCATTGAAATTGAGGTAGACCTTCTTTACAGGTGTTCTTTACATTATAACAATATATTAATGTCTTTCTGACTTTTAGGTCAAGTGAGAAATAAGTTTGAAACTTGTCCAACAATCTCACAGACTTACATGTTTGTAACTTTAAATTGGAAATATGATCAACTCCTGTGGACTCCTGTTGAGTATTGAATCTGTATCGTTTCCGTTTTAAGTATCCTTTTGGTATTGAGGATAGTGATACTAAACTCGGTGTTATCATAGTGAAACTTTGAGTATTGTGACAACATTGCGCTCTATCACTCTTAAACTCTTCTTTAAAAATGATCTCTGAGGTAAGATAACATGTTTCTCACTGCAAATTATTCACTGGAGTCATACATGTAAATAACTCCCATTTCACCAAATACCACACTTAATAGCTTTTTAAAAATTATTTCAAAGTCTACACTACCAATAATAATAATAATATAGGAGTCTGGACAGACATGATGTAAACTGCAACTTGACTGGTACACAAGCAAGATGGTAATTCTAGCTTTGTTAATGAAATACATGAACCACATAGAGGTTTCTGTCTCTATCTTGTCATCCCAGGTGCTTTTATGAGTGGGCAATACAAATAATGTAATTAATAAAATAACGGTTTAAGATGGCTTAAACAGAAAAAAAGAGATGTTGAAGATGTACCTAATGCCGTTGATAGAATTACATCTGTGTCTTGTGGTCCTCTTTGGCCCCTCATAGATTTGAAGCCGAGCCACCTCCAGGTCACCAGCAGGTTAAAAGCTACCGGAACTGGAACCCTCCGTTGCTTGGAAATCTCCCAGATGATTTTCTGCGGATCCTGCCACAGCAATTAGACTGTATAAAGGTAAAAAATGTCAGCATACATGTGTTAGATGGGTTCATTACCTAGTTCTTGTTTTTTGTTCTTCCTTTCATTTAAAACACTGATACCTGACATTGTGTGGGTGTCCATAGACGTGTTACTGTCTGGGTGGTGGCATCATTTCTAGTGAGTGCTAAGGAACGACTGGTCCTTGTGCTGGTGTACAGCACCTAGCTTATGAAAAAGGTCTTAGTAGGTGGTCTCAAGTGCCTTTAGTCAGTTGCTGTGATGCGATAGGTGATTCTTAGGTGTATTCTCGACCGGGTTGACGCGTCATTTCTGGTTTGCAGGCGAAACCCACCTTCATTGTCAAAGATACAAGTGGCTTTCTTGCTACTGGTTTATTGGAAAGCTTCTTCTCTCCAAATTCAGCATGAAAACTAAAGGCAGTATAAACAAGAAAATACAAACAACTGCGTGCCCAAAGTAAAATACAAATAAACAAACATATACCTCTTTGGCTGCAGGCTAGGAAAGGGAACAGTCCTCAGGTTTCCTTATAATCTTTCACGTCTTGTTAAAGTTCGCTGTGAGGAACAAACTTTTTACCAGAGCAAAAAAAAAGGTTTATGCTGATTTCTTGCCGGTGCCGGTGTGTGAGCTGTTATAAGTTTTGTGTATTTCTGGAATACAGATCTCTGCAAAACATCAGGTACCTGAATAACATTTATATAAGACATTTTCCACCATCACAGGTTTTTTGTTCACAGCTGCCAGCCGTCGATTTCAACGGTCTGGGGAACGATTTCTCCGTGGAAAAGTAAAAAACGATACTCCGATACTCAGGGTGTCTCAGTATTTTGAATCCTATGCCCTGTATCATGATCTATAATGTATCGTCAGATTCTTGCTAATACACAGCCCAATCACCGTAATGTTTTAATGGCAGGACTCGTCGTGATATTAGCCCTAACAGTGGGAGGTACTGTAACACAGAACTAATAGAGGTAATGCTGCCGGTGCAAACATGGGAGGCACATCTTGGATGCCTCTATGGTAGATAAAACATGATAAAGTGCCCTCTAGGCTGGCCCAATATGCCAGACAAGTGATAAAGTGTCCTCTAGGAGAAAATGTGCTGCAGTGCCATAGAGTCTGCCCTACTTGTTAGAAAATAAGTTTGTCTCAGTGTGCCTCTAAATGGTTGAATAGTTAATACAGTAGTTGCCTGTGTGCCTAATATTTATATTTATAAGGACAGTCCATTTTATAATCGCAGACATTTACAACCCTGATTCCAAAAAAGTTGATTTGGACACTTTGTAGAACATTAATGAAACAAATTGTGATCCTTTTCTTTTCCCTTTTGACATTCAGTTCATTAGAAAACAGTACAAAGACAATATATCTAAAGTTGTACTTCATCAGCTTCATTGATGAGATATGATTGATGATTGATTGTAAATATATGCTTATTCTGAATTTTATGCCAGCAACACGTCTCAAAAAAGTTGGAACAGGGGCAGGAAAAGACTGGGAAAGTTGTGGAATGCTCAAAAACACCTGATTGGACCATTCTACAGGTAAAAAGGTTCATTGGTAACAGGTGATGGTGGCATGGTTCAGTATGAAAAGGGCATACTCAAAAGATGGGGAGAGGTTTGCCTCATTGTGAAAATCTGCATGGGCAAATAGTTGAACAGTTTAATAACAATATTTCACAAAGCACAGTTTGAAGGAATTTGAAGATTTCACCATTTCCAGTCCATAATATCAAGAGATGAAGAGAATCATGAGAAATCTTTGCATGTAATGGGCAAGGACAAAAACCAACATTGAATGCTTGTGACCTTTGATCCCTTAGTCAGAAGTACATTAGAAGCCGACATGATTTTATGAAGCATATTACTACATGTGCTCAGGAACACATCGTCCCTAAACACAGTTCATCGCCACACCTACAAATGCAAGTCAAGCCTGGATCATGTGAAGAAAATGTGTGGTGCCAAAACTATAACAATGGAGACCTTGGACAGGTCAGCAACAGAAGTCATACTGTATATCAAGTAAGAATGGGACAGAATTCCTCTTTCAAAACTTCAGCGATTATTGTCCTCTCCTTCTAAATGCTTACTGAGTGTGAAAGAGAAGGTGATATAACACAATGCTAAACATGACCCTATCCCAAATGTTTTGAAATGTGTTGCAGGCATCAAATTCAAAATGAGTGTATATTTATGGAAGATCAATGAAGTTTATCAGTTTGAACATGAAATATATTGTCTTTGTATTTTATTTAGGTCATAAAGAAGATTTTGCAAATCATTGCATTCTGTTTTTATTGACATTTTACATAATGTCCCAACTTTTGTGGAATTGAGGTTGCAGTACTTGTAAGTAAGTTGTAAGTAGTTGTAGTACAAGCTGCTGTTTTTCTAGACTGGTTCTGAGAACCTTCATGATGGTTGTAGCAGGATATTTTTTTATGACTTTATGATTGTTTATGATATTTTATGACTCCTGATCCATAATCAAACCACATGAATTTGCAAAATAACTAATAACTTCTCCTACATTTACCTCAGCAGAGCTCTCAGACCAGTCTAGTCCAGCCTTCATCGTCATCCTCCTCCTCAATTTCTTCAGTAAGCCAATGGACAGCCCACTCTGGCTCTCGATCCGGAGCTGCAGGGAATACTGGACATCCAGGTTTGCCAGTTGGAGCTTCAGAGCAAGACAAGAAACTGAAGCAGTACCTGGAAGACGAGCGCATCGCCCTCTTCCTGCAAAATGAAGAGTTTATGAGAGAGCTGCAGCGCAACCGCGAGTTTCTCATCGCTTTAGAGAGAGGTATGACTGTACAACCATCTCGGTATTCACAGCACAATTCTGCTGTGTTAGCACAGAAAGTGTTAGCACAAGGCCACTGTCAATAGCTGTACTGATTTTAGTGGTATAGTATTGTTCGCAGGATGATTGTCATTGATTGTCAACACCCACACACACACACACACAGTTTGTTAACAAGCAATTTACACTGTGTGTGTTTTAAGATAAACGTAATATATAATATGTAATTAGTCAAATACTGAACATATTGAAAATGTTCTATTAATTTGATAATACCTGACTCATAGCAAGACGGGTGTGTCTGTTCATGCAAAATCAAAATAAATTAAGTTGATAAGTTAAGCTATTGATCCTCATACACTGTTGAGGCATGATCTAATGTCAATCAAAGCTTTATCAAATTCATGCTAAAAACTAAAGGTAATCAAGCTTCTCCCCTCAGTCTCTGATTGTACCAGCAAATCAATAACAAGCAATCAATGTTCCTATTACTGGGAAAGAGTGAGGTAAAGAATGAGAAAGAGAACAGGAAATGAGATATAAAAACTAACAGAGAGAACAGGGCGAGGAGGAGGGATGAGAGATGAAAACGTGGAGAAGAAAGGAGCGAGGAATGAGTGAAGGCATCTAATCTTTGTTCGAGTTGGTGTCTTCAGAGTGGAGCTGAGAGACTGAGATACGATACGGAGAAAAGAGGAGGAAGGGAGAACAAAGTAACCAGGAAAAAGAGCTGAAAAAGTGCCAGAACATATTCCAACATGTTGTTACCTCTTTTTAGGCTGCAGGAAGGAAAATTAGTCGTCATAAACATTTGTTGTGTTACGGTTTTAAAATGATGAAAATAATCTGAGAACAATTAGACAGAGAATAAAGACAAAAAAATGTTTTCCAACAGGACAGCTATCATGTTTTTCCCAAGTGATGAACAGAGTTTTAGGCATTCTGTCATGTCTTAAATGGCTTGAAAAATAGTGACTATAGCTTTTGTAAATGGGGGGGGGGGAGAAATCTGTGCATTGTCTTAGGTCTTGTCCCAGACCTCTAAGGTTTGGGCTAAGCCCTGAGTGTTTGCAGTGTTTGGCTCTGCTCCTGTTAAAGTTATTTACTACTTGCTGAGAGCTGTGGTTGATGATTTCCACCAGCCCAGCTCTCTGCAGTGTCACACAAACGTGATGTGATTCTCGATAACAATCATCCTTGCCTTTCATATTTTAGCAGTGTCATGTCGGGCAGTGTTAATGTTTTCGGATTGCTTTGTTTTGTTATCATATATACTGTATATATTTTGCTTTTCTTGGGCAAAATTACACTCAACAAAAATATAAATGCAACATTTTTGTTTTTGCTCCCATTTTTCATGATTTGAATCAAAAGATCTTGGACTTTGTCTCGGCACACAAAAGGCTTATTCCCCTTAGATTTTATTCATAAAGTTGTTTAAATCTGTGTTAGTGAGCATTTTCTCTTGATTGAATTAATCCATCCACCTTACAGTTGTAGCATAGCGGATGAGTGATGAGTGAACAACATGATTATTACACAGGTGTGCGTTGGGATGGTCCTTTAGCTATCTCAAGAAAATCAGATTTGTTGCTTTTTGCATAGACACAATGAGTTTGATCTACAAAATAATTTCTTAACCATTAACAACATTGGGACCGAAACGCGCATCTCTAAGTTTATTCAGCAGCAGTTTATGGTCGACTGAATCAAACACCTTAGATCCACAAATAAGGCAGCACAAGGCTGTTTTCTGTCTCCAATGAGATCATTTGTCACAGCCGTAGCAACAGTAATGGTACTGTGGCCAGTTCTAAAACCGGCCTGAATGTCACTTCAAATGTTATTATCTAGTAAAAACTGTAAAGTTACCAAAGATTCAAGGATTTTAGCCAGGACTGACAATTTGGAAACCAGACGGTAGTTGTTCTATTCCGAGGGATCCCCACCTTTGAGTTATGGGAGAACTTAGGCAGCTTTCCAGATTTTAGGCATTGAGTTGGACAAAAGACTCAAATTGATAGGCTCAGCAATAATATCTGATGGAGGGTAAACATTTCTCAGAGGTTGTAGGCCCAGGATTGGGCTGAACATTTCCAAACAAAGTAAAAACATGACCATTCATCGCAATTTTAGTGTCACAGGAAATGATTTATCAGGTCTGGCATCACACAAACTGAGACGGAGTCCTCTGATATGATAAGATAATCATTGAGCAGCATTAGATTCTGAAGATACAGCGTCTCATTGACTTGGTCTTGAGAGTGGTATAGTAAGTCTGCAGTTGATGAAGTGGACTGACTGACTGATGATAAGAGTTCTTAGGCCCTTAGTTTGTGCTGAAAACAGAAGTTTTCCCTTTGCATTTTAAAAAGATGTGCCTTCACACAGCAAAATGTTTGGAAATGATCCTCATACACATGAATCAGCACAAACGGTTGAAAACACTGCAGTATGCATTCCAGGGCAGTAGATGGTAGTGTGGCCTTCCAAAATCAACACCAAAGAATAAGATGAGAGTAGTGGTTCAACAAATGTACATTAGCATTAATGGAGTGTTAATAAACTCAGGAGAGTCTGCAGCACAAACACAACTGTCTGTCGTTAGTGTTCTGTCCACACGCGCAGATTTGGCTGGAACCGTAATGGACATGCATGAAGCAGGGCTGTGTTGTCATTGTTTTCAGAGGAGTTGCGTTTTGCCCGTTTACAAAGCAAACGGTACCAGTGGCAAAAGATTACACTCTGGAGCCTGTTTTTCAAAGTTTGTGTTTCCAGACCAAGAAAACACTGTTGTTGTGTAAACAAACAGCCAGAACAACAAAAGTTGACTGTTTTAGGGTGTTGTGTTAACGGCCTCCTAATTCAGCTTTTTAAATAAAATGGGTAACCCACTGTGTGCAAATCTGGCCCAGGAATCAGGATAGTTAGTTAGATATAGTTTCTGTGGCAATCAAACAACATCCAATAAAAACAAAGGTCGTTCAGACCTGAATGACATAAATATACATAAAAACTCAGACCTCAGATACTGACACTGACACACAAACACTGACTTGGCTGCCATCTTGGATTGGCTGGTGCATGCTTTTGTCCTCAGTGAGGCCTTAACTTCACCACAGTTGGTCGTCATAACTGCCTTCAGTGGCAGATGCTCATCTCCAATGGTGTCTGGCACGTTGGAGAGGAGTTCTCTTCACAGATAAATCCTGATGTACACTGCATCAGGCAGATGGCAGACAGTGTGTATGGGTGTCATGTGGGCAAGTGGTTTGTTGTTGCCAATGTTGTGAACAGAGTGGCCTGTGGTGGCAGTGGGGTTATGATGTTGGCATAATAAGCTATGGACAAAGAACAGAGACATATTTTGTTGATGGCAACTTGAAAGCACAGAGGTACTGTGATGAGATCCTGAGGCCCATTGTCATTTCCTTCGTCCACCACCAGCACCTTATTTTGCTGCATGACAATGCAGCGCCCCATGTTGCAAGGATCTGTTCACGACTGCTGGAAGCTGAAAGCATCCCAGTGCTTGATGACCTCATTCTCACCAGACATGTTTTCACCCATATAGCATCTTTGGGATGCTCTGGTTGCATTGTGTTGTGATAAAACTGTACGTTTTAGTGACCTTTTATTGTGACCATCCCAACGCACATCTATGCAATAATCCTGTTCAATCAGCATCTTGATATGCTACGCCTGTCAGGTGGATGGATTATCTCGATCATGGTCAAATGCTCACTAACACGTATTTTATAAATGCAGGATAAGACTTTTGTGTGCATAGACAATGTCTTAGATCCTTTACTTCAACACATGAAAATGGGAGCAGAAAAAAAAAAGTGTTATATTTTTGTTGAGTATAATTCCATGTGTCTGCATTTGTCTTGGTTTCAAAGCATGGCCTCCTTGGCCGAGATCATTAGATAATTTGAAAAAAAAGTCATATTTCTGGGATTACAAACTCCATTCTGAGACAAAAGTAATACTGACGTCCTTCTCAGGTTGTCAATGTCTAACTTTAAGCTCAGAACTCAGACTCCCACTTTTAAGCTCAGGGAATTTTTTGTTTGTATCCTAATTCCCATCATCAGAGTCTTTTAACATCATGAACATAGTAACCAACTAAATATTTGGCTATTAACTGATTTTATATACACAGGGCACATTATTTTTGAGGAAAGACATGTTAATACTCTTAACATGTTTGTGCCAGCAGTAGAAATACTACCTTTTTGGAACTCCTGGTTTCAGGCTTTGCTGATACGAGCTACGTATGACATGAGACATACAAGATAAATAAATGCTTGCCTTTCCTCTTCTGGTACAATGATGCAAAGCTTAAAACTGCTTCCCCCTGTCATCAGACACAGGTGGAGGTTAAGAAGTTTGAATATTACACCATTATACCAGAGCTCATGCGTCTTCACATAACATCTGCTCTCTGTTTTTAGATCGCTTGAAGTATGAATCAAAGAAATCAAAGTCCAATCATTCATCTAGCATGGAGAATTCCACAGGTAGATAACACTCATCAATCTCCCTCTGCCAAGCTATTTGGAACTGTTTCTTTGCACACTGAACTTTACTGTGTCAAGAAGATGTCATACAGACCTCATACTATATATACAGTGCTTCAGATTCAGGTGATGTATTTGATGTGTCCAGATAAATTCGTGCACGGTGTGTGATAATGCTGCTGTGTCTTTGTGCAGGAGAACAGGACTCTGCAGCTTCAGTGGAGGCAATATCAGATGATGCTCTGTTCAGAGACAAACTGAAGCACATGGGCAAGTGTAAGTTTCCTGATTGCTAATCATTCTGGTAGATCACAAATGACAGCTTTAGCTTTTAAGGACATTGTCTGCTGCTGTTTATGGCCTTGGATGTTGTCTCACCTTCAGCGACAAGAAAGAAACTATTTGAAATTGCCAGAGCGTTCTCAGAAAAGACGAGGAGAAAGTCAAAAAGGAAGGTTCTCCTGAAGCACCTCTCATATCCTTTGCTTAACTTCTATCACATTATCTTGCTAACAGTTGTTTTTTTAAAATGTTGTAATGTAGTAAAGTAGTCAAATCTTATTTACTTGTCCCTGGGTTTATAAGGCATCCTACCTGACATCCTCCCCTGTCCCTGGGTTTATAAGGCATCCTACCTGACATCCTCCCCTGTCCCTGGGTTTATAAGGCATCCTACCTGACATCCTCCCCTGTCCCTGGGTTTAAATGACATCCTACCTGACATCCTCCCCTGTCCCTGGGTTTATAAGGCATCCTACCTGACATCCTCCCCTGTCCCTGGGTTTATAAGGCATCCTACCTGACATCCTCCCCTGTCCCTGGGTTTAAATGACATCCTACCTGACATCCTCCCCTGTCCCTGGGTTTATAAGGCATCCTACCTGACATCCTCCCCTGTCCCTGGGTTTAAATGACATCCTACCTGACATCCTCCCCTGTCCCTGGGTTTATAAGGCATCCTACCTGACATCCTCCCCTGTCCCTGGGTTTATAAGGCATCCTACCTGACATCCTCCCCTGTCCCTGGGTTTATAAGGCATCCTACCTGACATCCTCCCCTGTCCCTGGGTTTAAATGACATCCTACCTGACATCCTCCTGTCCCTGGGTTTAAATGACATCCTACCTGACATCCTCCTGTCCCTGGGTTTAAATGACATCCTACCTGACATCCTCCCCTGTCCCTGGGTTTATAAGGCATCCTACCTGACATCCTCCCCTGTCCCTGGGTTTAAATGACATCCTACCTGACATCCTCCTGTCCCTGGGTTTAAATGACATCCTACCTGACATCCTCCTGTCCCTGGGTTTAAATGACATCCTACCTGACATCCTCCCCTGTCCCTGGGTTTATAAGGCATCCTACCTGACATCCTCCCCTGTCCCTGGGTTTAAATGACATCCTACCTGACATCCTCCTGTCCCTGGGTTTATAAGGCATCCTACCTGACATCCTCCTGTCCCTGGGTTTAAATGACATCCTACCTGACATCCTCCCCTGTCCCTGGGTTTATAAGGCATCCTACCTGACATCCTCCCCTGTCCCTGGGTTTAAATGACATCCTACCTGACATCCTCCCCTGTCCCTGGGTTTATAAGGCATCCTACCTGACATCCTCCCCTGTCCCTGGGTTTATAAGGCATCCTACCGACATCCTCCTGTCCCTGGGTTTATAAGGCATCCTACCTGACATCCTCCCCTGTCCCTGGGTTTATAAGGCATCCTACCTGACATCCTCCCCTGTCCCTGGGTTTATAAGGCATCCTACCTGACATCCTCCCCTGTCCCTGGGTTTATAAGGCATCCTACCTGACATCCTCCTGTCCCTGGGTTTATAAGGCATCCTACCTGACATCCTCCTGTCCCTGCAGGTTTATAAGGCATCCTACCTGACATCCTCCCCTGTCCCTGGTCCTAAGATATCTGTCCAAAGTTTTTCCTGTGGCAATGTTTCACCATGCCGTTCTGTTGCATAGTGAAGATAGATTTTAGATATGTTTCATTCACAAGGCATAATGAAGATCTAACAAGGTGCATTTCACGTGTTGCGCACGCTCATATATACGTAAGCTGTCACTCTGTTTGAGAATCCATTCTCCAGTGTAACATTAGTTTATTGATACTGATAATTGGTGAGTAACTTAAAGCTGTGTATCATTTCTACACTTCTGTCCATACTTAGCCTACTCCCTCTCCTTTGTCCCCATGATCACTGGCTCTCCGTCTGTTGTTGATTCAATGGGACAGTTTCTCAATGGAAATCTTTCTGGAAAACTCCTCAGTGTTTTTGTGTAATGTTGTCAGCATCACAATGACTCTTGATGATCGATGGAACAAAGACTAAACCACACTTATACATGTGTTCTGCACATATAGCCAACTGTACACAAACACTTTAGTTCTTTCACTAAGTTTAGACCTTTCCCCCCACAAATACTAGATTTTATACAATACCAATAAAGTTATTTATCTTTGATTTATTTATTGAACATTTTCAAGCACTTTGTCAACACTTTCTAGCTTTATTATACCCTGCCATGAACAAAGTGAGGAAGGGAATATGGGAATTGGTTCCGTCTGTTTCATCTGTCCTTCGTGTTTCGTTTCCGAAGCATAATCCAAAAACTGTTAAATATTTTTCCAAAAAACTTTGTTTACACAACAATCAAGTATTGACTTAGAGCCTTTTGCCATTTAGGTATATTTTTTATCTTTTTATTTTTTTCATTTCCATGGTTATAAGTTGAAATCAAGCTCATTCTGTGAGTGGGATTTGTCCCAGATGAGGATTTCTGGGGCATAACTCAAAACTGTTCAATAATTTTTTGTACTGGAGAGGTGCCTTTTGATATTTTGGGAATTTTAAGCATTTATTTATTTAGAATATTAAACTTTTTCTCATATACGCAATTAACAAGAATTGCAATTTTACAGAAGCAACTTAAATAACTTCTTTCTTATTGTCTTTCTTCAAAGAAATGTACCCCTGGTTGGGGATCCTGAGTATTAACTGCTTCTTTTCTAAATAATTGAGGCTGCAATAATTTCTTTTTGAGTGGGTTGTGTTTGTAAGCATTTACATGATGTGATAAGAAATTACCAGCATGTATGGGAACTCACAAAAAAGGTAATGGTTTAAATATGTTATTGTGTGCACCTAAATTAAATGCTGACACCCAAATAAAAAGGTTAGGCATGCCATTGCACCCAGAATAAAAAGTCTAGAGCCCTGAAATATAAGTCTGTCCATATTCCATCAATACCATTGTTTTTTTAAAAAGTTTTTACGTCTCACATACATCACTAGCCTCCATTTTTTTGTCCAGTTGAAGGAGTCTGTTTATTATGAGACTGATTCTGGCATGCAAGGCTGGAGTTTCATTTTTCTTAACTAAGTTCCTTTCCAGATTGGGCACAGCCAACTCTACAGCCAATCTTCTTGACGATGTAGAGGGAAACCCCTGTGGTAAGATAAACATGTCACCCACACAACACTAACTATTCTGGTCACAGAGCAGTGGATTTTAACTAGCTTCAGGGTTCAAGTGATACCTTAGACATCAGGTCCACACTAGACTATCCTAACACCCCTTAGGTATATTTTCATCCATCCAGTGTTCATGTTGGTGGATTTAAACCAAGGAACTTCATATTGG